>JASAOP010002828.1:0-160271 GCA_030849055.1 Crithidia thermophila
TATTTACCAAAATGCAACGAGGACATGCTCTCGTGTGGTTTATTGGCCTTTTTTTACTTCTTTGATGTTTTGCCTGCACTTCCTTGCTTACACACTCCTGTCTCTCTTGCAGACAGTACTCAAAGAAAAATGTTTATTTAAAAAGTTAAAAATATGTGGGAAATGTGGTGAATAAATGCGCTGAGGTCACTTTTCCCACACTGTCAAGCAACAGTTTTCTGCCAAAAAATTGCAGTTGACACATCTTTTAGAGACAGGACTGCTACTCAAAAATGCTGGACACTAAGTTTATCATTTGTTTGTTTGCTTTGTGCAATGAAGAATAAAACGAACGAGTTTAAGGGTGAGGCTTTATTTGTTGCGGCTTGGTCGATCTCTGCAATCTTCGTCAGTGCACTCACTTCTTTCTCTCGCTCTCTCCCTTTCCCTACCTTTGAAAGGTCTTGTAGTTTGTGTAGCATACCAGTTTACGCGTGGCCACTCTTAATACAGACCTTTCTTTTTTTACCTATTGTTATTGGAGTTGCTTGCCACAGTCAACGGCCGGGTAAATATAACTGCTTTGACACGGGTGCACACGGCAAAGACAGTTGCTGTTTGCCGCGCTAGATTCTTACACACTTCAGTTTCACAGTATTTTTTTTTTTAAATAAAACTAACGAACGCATTTGAAGCGCTAGTCATACATAGAAGAAAACGCCTTTCATTCTGGTTGTCGCCGCGCTTTTTTGTGCCGAGCTTCTCAGTACGTAGAATAGACACGGACACACACACACAAACATACTACGGTTCATTGAGCGTCAGGGCGGTTAGGCTTCTCAGTTGCTGTCGTGGTGGGGAGCAGCAATGGACGGCATCTTAGATTTCTCACAGCCCGTCGATGTTCCGCAGTTCGACAACGTCGTGGCGTGCATGTCGTCGGGCACGCCAGCGCAAATTATGGAGGCGCAAGACGTGCTGACGAGGTTCAAAGCCAACCCCGATGCCTTCTACCGCGTAGACAAGCTCCTTCTCGAATCGCAGAACACCAACACGCGCTTCTTCGCGCTGCAGGTGCTGGAGGAGACGATCATGCAGCGCTGGAACACGCTCGCGACGGAGAACCAGCAGGCGCTGCGTAATTTCGTTGTTAGCCTCATCGTGCGGGAGTGCACGAGCTTCGCCCACATCCGGCAGAGCCGCGCGCTGCTGACGAAGATGAACATGACGCTCGTGTCAATTGCGAAGCGAGAGTGGCCTCTGCGGTGGCCGACCTTCATTCAGGACATCACGACGAGCGCCGCGCCGACGGAGCCGATGGTGGAGAACAACTTGAATCTGCTGCGCCTCGTCGGTGAAGAGGTGTTCGAGTTTGGCGAGAAGACGCTAACCTCGCGGTGGGTGGAGCGGAAGAAGCAGGCCCTCGCGCAGGACTTCCGCTTCATCATGGAGCTCTGCGTGATGGTGATCGTGAACACGCAGGATACGGCGCTGCTGCGCGCCGCGTTGGCGACGCTGGAGGTGTACATCCCGTGGATGACGCCAGAGGTGATTTTCAACGAGCAGGTGCTGCAGGCGATCGCCAACCTCGTCGTGGGCGACGAGAACGTGCGCGGCGAGGCGGTGCGGTGCCTGACGGAGATGTGCTCCGCCAAGACCAGCGCCGGCGCCACAGGTGACCAGCAGGTGCAGCTCATCGTGGAAACCTTCCGCGCAGCGCTCGACCGCATTACCAAGGCGCTGCCGACGACCCACTCCTCCATGATGGAGCGCGTTGTCGCGCTGTACGAGCAGAACTCGCTAGTCGATAAAGAATACGTGGCGAACCTAAATCTCCTGCTCATCGCCTTTCTGCGGCACTACTACATGAAAATATCGTACGACGACCTGCTCCTCATCACCTGCCACGAGCTGCTTGTGGGGATGAGTAACATTTACGAGAAGGAGCTCTTCAAGTCGTGCGTGGAGTACTGGTGGTGGCTCGGCGACCACCTCATGCGGGCTCCGGCGAGCGCCGTGAAGAAGGACCTGATGTCGAAGCTGCCGCGGGTGCTGTCGGATGTCCGCTTTGTGCTGATACGGCGCATGGCGAAGCCGGAGGAGGTCATCATCGTGGAGGAGGAGGGCGAGCTGCGCCGGGAACACGTCAGTGACGTGGAGGAGCTGCAGCTGTACAACTTGATGCGCGAGACACTCGTCTTCCTCACCCACCTCGACCCCAAGGACACGCGAAACATCATGATGGAGCTGATGCGTCGGCAGGTGGACCTCAGCGAGTGGTCGTGGCACAACTGCAACACGCTGTGCTGGGCCGTCGGCGCCATCTCGCACGCGCTCTCGGAGCAGGATGAGAGCGACCTCTTTGTGCGCATCATCACCGACCTCCTCACGCTGTTCCGCAAGATGAGCGGAAAAGAGAACCGCGCCGTGATTGCGAGCGATGTGATGTTCATCGTGGGCCAGTACCCGCGCTACCTGCGCAACCACGTCACCTTCCTCGCCACGGTGACCAAGAAGGTGTTCCAATTTATGGCGGAGACTTTCCCGGGTGTGCAGGACATGGCGGTGGACACGTTTGTGAAGCTGAGCAAGCAGCTTGCCCCCAAATACACGGAAGTCTCCGGCGGTGCCAGCCTCGCCGCCGACATTGCGCGAGAGTGGACCAACATCACAAATCCGCTGTCGCAGCAGCAGATTCAGACCTGCTTCAACGCAGTGGGCTACATGATCTCCGCCGCGCCGTCCGACCCCGAGCGCGCGAAGCTGCTGGAAACGTTTCTGGCTGATACGAATGCCAGCTTTCTCAACAGCACGCAGCTGGCGAGCGCGCAGGGCCCTGCGTTTTGCCAGAACGAGGAGGAGATGGCGAAGCTGCTGCACTACCTGCGCGTGCTGGCCAACGTGGCGGACTCCTGCGGGGACGTCTTTGTGTACGAGATGATGACCATCTCGCAGGACCTCTACGGGCTCTACAGCACCTTCTCGAATGCGCAGACAAACCTGATTTCCGAGCAGGGGGAGGCGGTGCTGTTTCGGCAGGACATGAAGTACATCCGCTTTGCGAAGCGAGAGATCCTGAAGATCTTTGAGCGCTTCGTGAGCCACGCGACGCAGCTCGACTTCATCGCGTCGGCGTGTCTGCCCGACACCTTCTCGGTGGTGCTGCTGGACTACGAGACGGCGATCGCGTCAGTAAAGGAGCCTGGTGCACTGGCGTTGGCAACGGCGTGTGTGAGTACGCTGGGCCGCCGCATCGAGGGCGACTGCGGCGCTATTCTAGACCACACCTTCAACGCGACGGTCGCCATCATCGCCCAGGACATGGAGAGCCACCCCGACTTCCGCGTGAACCTCTTCAAGCTGCTGCAGGCGCTGAACAAGTACTGCTTTGAGGCGTTCGTGAACTACACCTCCGTGCACGAGGACGTGCTGTCCGGCATGCTGTGGGCCATCAAGCACACGGACTACCCGACCATGTCCACCGGGCTGGAGACGCTGGACCTTTTCCTCGCCAACGTCGTCGAGTCGGCCTTCGCGGAGGGTTTCTACACGGCGTACATGCAGCGCATCATGGTGGACGTCATGGTGGCTGCCATGGACTCCCTCCACGCCTCCGGCTTCCCCTACCACGTGAGCATTCTGCAAAAGCTCTTCACGGTGTCTGCGATGGTGCCGGCCGAGACGCCGTCGATCGGCAAGAACGCCATTACGTCCTACCTGCTGGAGGGGCTCGCGGCGATCCCGACGCTGACGGAGTCGTCCATCGTGGCTTTTGTCGAGCTGTGCTACAACAATTGCGGCGACAACGAGCGCTTCCGCACGCAGTTCGCGGACTTCCTCATCGAGGTGAAGGTGTGGGGTGCAGAGCAGGAGAACAAAATGCAGGAGGACGAGGAACGGCAGATCCGCGAGGCTGCCATTCCGGGGCTCGCCGCGCTGACGCTCGATTTTTGTGTGTAAGCAAGGAGCACAGAGAATGATAGTGGGTCAACGATTTTCCCTCTTGTCGAAACGCTGCTTATCAAGCGCCTTGTTCTCGTTTTTTTTTCTCCATTCTGTTTTTGGGCGAAGTATAAATGTTGTTATTTTTATTCTGAATGATTTGTCTGTCGCCTGCCGAGGCTCGTGTAAGATTCGCATCCTTTAATCATGTTTTCTCTTCTTTTGTGGAATGTATGTGTGTGTGTGTGTGCCCTAATCAACGCACGCATACGCATGCAGCAGAAACAGATCGCTTAACCGAAAAACCAAACAACAACAACAACAACAACAAAAAAAAAAAGACACTGAGTGCGTCACAGCGCAGGCAGCGCCAGACGTCAAAGTGGATTTGTAGAAGCAATTAGAAGCGATTTACGTAACACCTCGCCTGGCAAATTTCTGGACTTCTTCTTTCCAATCATGAAACAAGAAGAAAAACTTAGTTTTAAAAGCTAGTTGAAGGAAACACTCTCTCTATGTGTGATACTTTTGTATTTGTGAAATCTGTTAGTCCAAAAAGTTCTCTTCACCTGCTCGCCTTTTCTAATCCCATCTCCTTTGTGAACATGTGTGTGGCTTGCAAATGTTTGCGGTTTGCACTGGCAGTCTTCACCTTTCAAAAGTTCACGCAGTGGTAAATTGTGTAAATTATCCTTTTCAAGGCTACAGCAAGTTGCACTCTTTTCGAGTGCTAGTTTTGCTAGACCTTTTTTCTATTTAATTCGAAGTATCTTTGAACTCTTTTTGTTGTCTTTTGACATTATTCAATTGAATCACTGTCTTTGTTTTTTTTTTTTCAATATTCACAAACAATATCCTTGTTTTCTTTGTGAGGTGAAGTAGCATTTAACTTTTTCTGGTTCGCGTTTGCCTTCCTCGCAGTCATAGGTGGTGCTGAGAATTGTCGAGTCCTTTTACAATATTGGTTCTTTGCTTTAACTGGAGTGTGTTGCCCTTCGTTTTAGAAAATAGCTGTATTATTTAATTTCATTAGAAAAGCTTTGAAATGTCTAGCACTTTTTCGCAACACACAATGACTGCCTCAAACACTGCAAACCTAACCAGTAGCAATGCAGCGTCGAGCAAGAGCGATGACCGCATGGAAGGCAGCGACGCCAGCAGCGGTGGTCACGGAAGTCACACGCGGACAGTGGATCTGTTGCAATCCACCATCTCCCTAGAAAAGGCGGACACCGCCACCGAGGAAGGAGAGAAAGTGCCCATGTCGCTGCAGGCCATCGGACGACAAGCACCCGTCGCCATCCACACCGTGAGCTCCCAAATCGCCTCCGCCGGCAGCACCTGCGTGTTTTACCCCTTCGATGTGCTCAAGACACGCTTCATGGCGCAGGACGGCACGGCGGTGCGACAGCACAACGGCCGAGTGTACAACTCGATCCCGCGGTCCATGTACATCATTTACAAGGAGGAGGGCATCCGCACGCTCTTCCGTGGCTGCCCCGTGGCCGTCTTTGGCGCCATTGTAGCGTGGGGTGTGTACATGTTTCTCTATCGGCAGCTGTGCAATTTGACGGAATACACCTCGTACGTCGGCCGCAGCTCCGTCTCCGTCGTCTCCAGCGCTGTTTCCTCGTGCGTTGCATGTCCGATTTTCTTAATCAAGTCGCGCATGCAGCTCGAGGAGTCGCACCGCACCAACCACTACCGGTCCTTCTGGAAGGGAGTGCGCTACACGGTCGGCACCAGCGGCGTGCGCTCGCTCTGGCGCGGTCTGACGCTGCAGCTGTGCCTCATGTTCCCGAACGCGCTGGCGATCCCGACCTACGACACGCTGAAGCGGCTGGTGCTGCGCTACCGATGGCACCACGCCGAGACGACGGAGCTGAACTTCTTTGAGATTGGCGTCTGCTCCACCCTAACCAAGGTGTGGATCCTCATCTTATCGCACCCGCTCATCATGATGAAGGTGCGCATGCAGGACGAGCGCGCCGCTGTCGGGGCGGTGCAGTACCGGACGGTGTTGCAGAGCGTGTCGAACGTGCTCAAGACGCAGGGCCCGCGTGGCATGTACCGTGGCTTCACGACGGCGCTCGTGCACTCCCTCCCACGGTCGCTGTTGCACTACTTCATCTACGAAAAAACGCTATCCGTGTTGTGCAGCAAGTACGCAGCGTGATGACGCGGAGAAGTGACGTTGATCGTTGCCATCGCGTATGGTAGCTCCTCTCTGTCACATCGACTGAATAAACTAGGCATTTGCAAGGTCTGAAAGTTGTTCGAATTACTATTGCATCTTCGCGGTCAAGCTCCAGCCTCCACTTTGGTACGTTATGATTTGTTGTCCGCACCTCTACAGTGGAGCGTAGAATATTTCTTCCATGGTTATTCTCTTCACACACACACACACACATCTTATTTTAGCCCCTCTTACCACTTATGCCATCGCTCTTAAATTAATTACCACGTGACCGCACCGCCAACTGCGAAAGTGAAAAAAAAGAAAGTGAAGAGATAAAGGAATTTTTAAAAAAGAAAAAGGCAGGCAAAATTTAAAAATTGGTTCAATTCTGTCGAGTCCTGCCAGCGCTGTAAAAGCACACTTTTCTGCTCTCCTTAAAAACTAGCTTTTAACAACTTAAGTGCTACAGCAGATGGACCTTTTTTTTGTATCTCACTTCTTACAACTTTTGTCTTTACACCCTTCCGTTTTCTCTTTGCTTTTTTGCTTTTTTTTTTTACAACAGGAGAGTGCAGAAGCTTTCTTCCCCGCTTCACATAAATTCAGTTCAGAAAAACGCTTAGCAATTTTCTTGAGTGCTGTCTTGGTACACGCAACCTCGTGCGCCATTGGAGTGGTGTATTGCATAAATTAATCTGAGTTTTTTTTTTTCTCTTTCCCCGTTCTCATATTTTCGTTCTCTTTTTTCTTTTGTCCGGATCTGTTTTAAACGGCGAACACCTTTCCACATGTCAGAAAAGAAGGATGCTCCGGTGAAGGCGACGTCGCTGCAGCACACCGTTGCCTCGCAGCTTGGCAGCGCCGTCAGCACGATTATGCTCTACCCCATCGATGTGGTGCGCGTGCGGTTTATGTCGCAGGACGGCACCATGACGCGGCAGCACAATGGGCAGACCTACCGGCGCAGCGGAAACGCTTTTAAGCTGATTTATAAAGAGGAAGGTGGCATTCGCCCTTTCTTCCGTGGCTGCCACGTCGCGGTGCTTGGTGCGGTGTGTGCGTGGGGCGTGTACATGTACTTTTACCGGTGCCAATGTGCGTGGTACGAGGCCTGGCAGAGGGGGCGAAAGGAGCGCAACGCGGCTTCTCCTCTTGCAAGCGCCGACGGTGCACAGGGGACGTCGGAGGAGTACTGGTCCTCGACGTGGACGAACCTGCTGCAGCGGTTTGGCTTCTCCATCATTGCCAGCTGCACCTCCGCGGTGGTGTGCAACCCCATCTGGCTGCTCAAGACACGCATGCAGCTCGAGGAGGCGTCAGCGCGGACGGCGACCGCGGAGCGTCACTTCCGCACTTTCCGACAGGGCTTCGTCTACACCGTCAAGACGACGGGCGTCCGCTCCTTGTGGAGGGGCGTGTCGGCGCAGATCTTTCTGGCGGTTCCCAACGCCTTCAATCTGCCGTTGTATGACACGATCAAGACGACCATCGCGAAGGTGTCGGGACGGAGCGAGCTGTCGGTGCTGCAGGTGTGCGTGTGCTCGACCCTGACCAAGGTGGTGCTGTCGGTGTTCACGCACCCCATTCTGGTGGTGAAGACGCGGCTGCAGGACCACCGCGCGCGGACGGGCGACATCCACTACGACTCGTTCGTGCAGACCGCCAAGACGACGTGGCAGCGCGGCGGTGTCGCTGCGTTTTATCGTGGCATGGTTCCTTCGCTGTGTCAGACGGTGCCGCGGTCGGTTCTGCTCTTCGTCTTTTATGAGCAGTTTTTGAGAATTGCCAAGAAGATCTCTTGAGACGGTACTTTAAATAGTTGAGGGAAGGGTTGTGGTTTTTTCTTTGTTTACGTTCTTTTTTTTTTTCCGGTCACTTGTTACCGCGGAAAGATTGCGTGGTTCACCCGCGTCTCCAAACGTTCCCCTCGGCAATCGCTCAAACCGCCTTTTGTTGTTGTTGTTGTTGTTGTTATTGTGTGGTGCTTAGCTTTGGGTGTGCGGCGTCCGCTATTGCAATACACCCAATACCTAGCAAACAAGGAATATTTTCACAGAAATCTTTTTTGCCTTTCCTTTTTGAGTCACTTTCTTTGCCAACTATTTTTTAGCGCTCCCGTTGTTTTCTGTCTCATTACACAAACGAAAAAATTTTTTTTTTAAAAAAAAAGGGAGTCTTTCCGAGTATCGGCATTGGAACTTGACAAATACCGATCCACGTGAAGCACAAAAAACACCACAGTTACGTTAGTGCAAAGGAAAACCTTCCCTCGAGGATGGGCATTGCATGAAAGGGTCTTTTGAGACTTCAGTTTACAAGTAGAACTGCGACTTGATGATTAGAGAAACAACAAAGAACGCGGATGCTGTTCTTCTGTTTTTCTCCACTACTGTTGCCTCTTCTCCCTATTTCTTTGTTTTCCATCAGTAAAGATATCGCCCAAATCAGCAGTGGAAAGTCGATTTGCTTGATTGCTTCATCCTTTTATTCTCTGCACAGACTCAACTTTTTCTTGTGTGTTGAATCTGTGCTTTCTTTTTTTCCTTTAAACTTTAAACTGTTTATTTTTTTTATTATTATTATAGAGTTATTGGTGATAAACTATACGAAGCTCGATTACTCGGTTGTCACAAACCTTGAAACACACACATAAAGATCTACAACAAACAGAAAACAATGTCGGAGGATAAGGTTCCCCGGTTTCTGCAGCAGACGACATCGCAGCTGCTGCACCAGCAGGAGGCGCTGCGCAAGCGGCGGGAGATGCTGGAGCGGGAGAGCAAAAAGCCGCCTGCCATGCGCTTTGGCACGCGCAGCCCACCGCGCAGCCACAGCCGGCACGGCAAGTCCCCTGCGCCGCCGTCGTCGTCGTCACTGAGTGACCGCGCGGCCTCGCACTCCGCGGCGCCGTCCAGCGACAACGTCCACCGCGAGCTGAACTGGAGCCGCACAGATGACGAGACCGTCTCGGAGCGGGCCCCGATGCGCTTCTCCATGACGTTCCGGCCCGCCCCGACCCCCTTGACGACGGGCAAGGCGCGCGGCGCAACGGCGGCGGGTCACCACCTGCCATCCTCACCAAGTCCGCGCGAGGTGAACACGTCTGACCAGTCGCGCTCCGCTTCTCGGAAGGCCGCCCGTGACCCGTCGACGCCGCGCACGCCATCGCCGCGCTCCCCGCCCCCGCAGCGCGTCCGCGCCGATGTGGCGGCGGTGGAGAATTTGCCAGCGAAGGAGCGCTCGGCTGATGTGCCGGTACAGAGTGTTGTACCTGTGTTCACGCACAGGAAGAGCGAAGAAGCGGAACTACTCCATGTTAAGGCAACAGAAGAAAAAGATGAAAAATCAGTTGTGGAGGAAAAGGTGGTCGAAAATGAGGAGTATGTCAACGGCGTCATGGCTCCAGTGCCGGAGGTCGACGTGGAGGAGGAGGAAAAGACTGAGATGACGCGCTGGGATAAACGGCAGTCGCTGTCCCCCCCGCCACCGTTTCCGAAGCAATCGGTGACACCTCCCAAAGCAAATGAGGAGCGGGAAACAGAGTCGGACGTTGCTGGGATCGCCGGCTTCTCCAACAACTTCCCCGTACCACGCTTCACGCCCTCAACGCCCCTCGCCTCGCGCCGGACCAAAGCCAACGTGGACGATGCCAAGCCCACGACGGAGGCTGAGGGGCCAGCGGAGGAGGCGGAGGCTGTCACGACACCGGGCCGACCCGCAGTGGGCGAGTTCCAGACACCACGCCCTGTCACACGCATGTCCGCCGCCTACTCCCTCACGCCTGTGGTGCACGACTCCGCCGTGAAGGTCGTCGCGACAGCCGTGGAAACGGAGGACGTGCACGAGGAGATTGTGGAGGTGCAGGGCGGCGTGACTCTTGACGACGTGAACACCGAGTACGTCGCTGTTACAGAGGAGGTGGAGCAGCACCTTGTCTCGGTGCACCAGACCCGCAGCACGGCATCGCCCGCACCGACGGCGTCGCAGATTTTGGCCAGCATGGAGGCCTCGACGGAGAAGCGGCGGGGCACGCAGCAGACACCGGCCATGTCGCGAGACCACGGCAGTGAGGTGAACCCGTCGAAGCCGTCGTCGCCGTCCCTCCCCCGTCACGATGACGACACCTCCGTCTCCCGCTCGCTGGACATGCAGACGCCGTCGCCGACGCGGCGCACCAAGGCCAGCCCCGCCCCGACGGCCCAGGACCTCATCCACAGCGTGCAGGCCTCCTCCGCCGACCGCCGGCCGTGCGGCTGCGAGCGGCCAACGCCGTCGCCGGAGACGTGGCACCGCCACCGCACGCCCACGTCGTCTGCGCGCGGGACTGCGCCGTCGCCGACGCCAGTGCCGGTGCCGCCGTCGAGCACGCCCATGACGGACTTCGCCTCCGCCACGCACCGCTGCTGCGACCGCCCAACGCCGGCGTCGATGTCGTCGCAGCCGGCCGGCGGGGAGGCGCGGGCCACCGCTGCCCCGTCGTCCTCCTCTCCGTGGCCGACGACGGAGAACATCATCAGCAGCATCCTGGCCGGCACGCAGGAGGAGCAGCGCCGCGCTCGCGAGGAGTCGCAGAGCAGCCCACACGACGAGCCGGACGAGTCGGAGCCGCAGCGCTACACCACCGACCAGCACGACAGCGACGAGCTGCCGCGCCGTGGGGCGGTGGAGCTGACCTCGCCCACCGCCGTGCACCCACACGAGGAGGAGAAGGACGAGGAGGGTGGCCACAGCGGGGTCGCTTCGATGGGGCGTGTGGTGGGCACCGTGACGCACACGCCGTCGCCGGTCCCCACCGAGCGGCAGTACGGGGAGAGCGTGCTGGCCTCGGCGGAGCGGCGTCGGTGCGGTCGTCCAACGCCGGCGGAGCGGGAGGTGTCGCAGGGCAAACACGACAGCTGCGGTGCTATCGCCGACACTGCCGGGACGAGTGCGTCGCCGCAGCCGTCGACGCACCACCTGCTCGACAGCCTCGACGTGTCCATTGGTAAGACGGGCACGCGCGAAAAGCCCGTTCCTCGCACGCAGGAGTCAGACGAGGACGAGGAGGAGAATGCCGTCGATTCGCGTGCGCACGACAGGGATGATGCCGAAGATGGACAGCGAAACAGCGGAGTGGAGTCCAGCGCCACGCCAGCGGCTGCGGTGGCAACGGTGGAGGAGGAGGAGCAGCAGCAGCAGCGACAGCGACAGTCGTCCTTTCAGAGAAGCCTGCGCACACCGTCGCCGACACCAACGCCGGAGCACGTCGTTGCCAGCCTCCAGGCCTCCGCTGAGAAGCGCACCCGCTCACCCGCGGTGGACAAGGCGAATGAGTCGAGCAACCTCAGCCGGAAGCACAGCAGCTCCGAGTACTCACCAAGCTCCAATTCGTTTCAGTCGCCAACCTTGACGGCGCAGAACGTGAAGGACAGCATTCAGAAGCTGGTCGCGGACAAGCAGCAGCAGACGCGGTCCGACGCGCAGGAGCCGCAGCGGCCGTGGGGCGAGAGTCGCCGCCGAGTCAGCGAGGCGCAGCGCAACGCGTCAGCGTCGCCGGGGGTCACGGCGGAGGACGTGGACACGAGCCTGGCAACACTGGAACAAGACCAGCGCCGTCAGGACCGCTCTGCCCGCGCAGCCCCCGTGTCGAACCCACTCTCTCCGTTCAGTGCGGAGGAGGTCAACAGCAGTGTTGGTGAAGGTGGCAGCGAGAAAGCCGCCAGCACCACGCCGGGAGTAGCTTCCCCTGGTGTCACTGACTTTGTCACGCAGTCCGCGATGTTCTTCGACTGCGTCAGTGTTCCCGTGACGCCGAGTGCTCCCACGGTGGACGCTGTCGTTGCTGCAGAAGCCGAGGCCACAGCAGCGAAGAAGACCTCTCACGTGCCGGCGCAGTTTTTGGAGCTGCAGCAGACGATCACGGCCATTTCCGAAGGCCGCAGTCGCACCCGCACGCCGCCACCGCTGCACGCCAGCGAGGCACGCTCCCCGGCGCCCGTGAAGGAGGAAGACACACCACGAGCGGAGGCCTCAATGGAGCTCCCGGAAGAATTGTCCACGGAAGAGACCGCACTGATCAACGAGGAGAAGAGCGGGGAGGACGAGATGGGCCGGCGCAGCAGCCTGGTGCTGGTGGAGCCCACACGTGGACACCAGGCGCTCCTGCAGCACCCGCACGAACCAGCACCGGTGATGCCGCCGCCGACGATCAGTCCTGTTCGCGTGCCTCGCACGCCGACGCCACCACCACCGCGTCGCCACCCGATGCTGTCCAAGCATGACGGCGAGGGCGAAAACGGCGAATCACCGCTGCCCCGCCCAGTCCCTCTGCACACGCAGGTGTCCGTGGCGCACAAGTCCGCATCTCGTCTCAAGCCAACCCTGTCACGCAGTCCCCCGACCGTGTGGACAACCACAGCAGTCGACGAGGAGAAGCCGACGCCGGTGCTCCAGGCCACCTCACGCCAGCGCAGTGCCGCCCTCGCTGAAGCCGATGCAGATGAGGAGGAGGAAGACGTCTTCGACGCACGCAACGACTGGATGGACCTCGTGGAGCCGCTGCGGCCGCACACCATGACGGTGTCCCCGCGGGCAGGGGCGGTGGTGCTCATGTCGCACTCCCTCCCACGCGAAGCCCGTCGCGTCAGCGTCGCCGTGGCAACGGACGCAATTGACGACAGTGACGAAGTGGTGGCGGAGCAGCTGCCGCCGACGCCGCCGCAGACGCGCAAGCGCAGCCGCAGTGCCGTCGCCATGACGCCAGCAAGCGTGGTGCTGACCGCGGACGACGGCGCCTCCACGGGCGGTAAGTCGTCTCAGGACGGTCGCGTGCCGCAGACTCCCAGCTCGCCGACACCGCGGAGCAGCACGCGTGGACGCCGCAGCCAGGCGGAGGAGCTGCTGGCGATGCTGCCCGCCGACGTCGTGGCCGAGGTGCGACGCATTGAGGAGCAGCAGGAGCAGGACGAGGAAGAAAGAGAGGGAGAGGGAGAGGACGACGAGACGGTGAGCGAGTCAGCCCGCCCTTCCGCGGGCAGCCCGGCAAGTCGACTCAGCGGCCTCTCCGACGTTGACTCGACGGTGGCGCAGTCGTCGTCCATCTCGCACCGCGTCACGCAGCGGCCACCGCGCGTCTACCGCACGCAAGATGACTACATCCAGTACCTCGAGGGCATCGCGCGGGAGAGCGCCACCAAGACGCGGAAGGCGGCCGGACGGCGCATGCGTAAGATCTACAAAAAGGACATCACCGAGAACGCCGGCAAGCCGCCATCTGCCGCGACGTCGCCAGCCCGCAGCAGTCGCGGTTCGAGGTCGAACTCGGACGCGCATGTGTCTGCGTCACCGTCGCGCAGCCCGCACTCCTCGACGGACGTCTCCCCGTTGACGCCATCGCCATCTGCTGCCCGCAGGCAATCGAAGCTGCGAGTGTCGACGCGGCTCTCGGCTGAGGTGCAGCAGGCGCTCTTCCGCGACTCTCCTGCCCCCAAAGCAGCCCCAGTCGACGCATCGTCGACGGCAACGAAAAAGACGAAGAAGCTTGCTGCTACGGGATCGCCAAAGCCGCGGAAGTCTGCGAAGCCGTCGCCTAAGTCCTCACCGAAGCCGTCGGCGAAGAAGGCGATGGCCGAGAAGGTGAAGAATACCGAGGCGGTGGCTCAGAAGAGTCGCAAGGCGAAGAAGGTGCGCAAGTTTGTCACTGCCAAAGCACTGCGGATGGTCACCCACAAGTCGAAGACCGGGAAGAAGTAGCATAGAAGTATTTTTGTCTCTTTAAACAATTGACGGCTGTGCGTTTTACGGTAGAAAATCAATGTCTTGTTTTCCACTCTTCATTGCCCTGATTCTTTTGATTCTTTTATCTATTCCAGCTTTTTGTTTCTCTCCCAGCCTTTTTTACACGGTTTTTTTTTTCCTCGATCGTTGCCTAGCATAGGTCCCCCTTTAGATTTTTTTTTAGAGTGTTTCCAGATGCGTTGAATTGGCGTTGAAAAAAGCTTACCGTGTGAGGGTTCTTTCTTCAATTGCTAAAAACTGATTGTTTTCAGGTTTTCCTTTGTTTCATATTTTTTTTTTTAGATTCATACAGTGCTTATTTGAAAAGAAAAAAAAAACAATTAACAACAGCAAAAAAAAAAAAGAGTTGGGATTTCAGCACGATGAGTTTGCGCGATTGTGTTGCAGCACGAGAAGAAGTGAACGGAGGCGGTAATGGGAGCAGAGAATGTGCACAGAAGAACTCCACCGCTTTTTTGACAACTACGAGCAAAACTTGCCAGCTTCGTTGTCTGGTGCGGCTTCTGCAAGCGACAATACGGCGTAGAAACATCGAATGTGTTTGTGTTTTCACAAATTAACATAACCGAAGCTTTTCTTGGTATTCCTGCCGCTTCTCATCAGCGTAGTCCTAATAATTATCTCTCTTTTTTTTTTTCATTGAATTATCTACTGAAAAAAACCTATCCCCACCCAACCTGACGTAATATGGTCTTTACAAAACAAAGTAGCTGAATTAGAGATCTCAACTTCGGTTTTTTTTTTTTTTTTGTAGTTGACACATAGACATTATTGATGTCCTCGATTTTGAAGCTGCGACGCGTCCTGCGAGTGCGTCCGGCAGAGCTACAGGCATACACCTGCCTTTCCCGCTACTGCAGCAACGGTGCCACAAGCAGCAATAACAACAGTGGCGGCACACCGTCACCGTCGCCAGCTTCGAAATATGCTTCCTTAGATTTGGGACTTAACTTTGCTGCGATGGACTTCGAGGC
The DNA here is from genome assembly GCA_030849055.1 of Crithidia thermophila. Classification (NCBI taxonomy): domain Eukaryota; phylum Euglenozoa; class Kinetoplastea; order Trypanosomatida; family Trypanosomatidae; genus Crithidia; species Crithidia thermophila. The sequence continues at coordinate 14,851 of JASAOP010002828.1, forward strand.
GGTCGCCAAGGCCACCCACGCCGCCATCACACGCGAGCGTGGCGTCAGCGGAGCCGCCCTCGCCGCCCAGCGAGAGCAGGGCATGGAAGAGAGGCTCGAGCAGCAGAGCACGCAGCGGGCATCGCAAGCGTCGCACGATAGAGCGGCGCCGTCGGCGGTGGCTGCCGAGTCCACAAAAAAAGCGTCCGCTTCATTGCCGCGAGGTGCTCCGCGGGGTGGCGGACAGGGATTCACGAGCGATGCGAGGAGCTCCGTTGCCTCACCGCGGCGCAGGGAGAGCGGCGGGGGCGACGGACGATACTCGCTGCTTGACCGGCTGCGGGACTGCCAGGTGGAGGGCAACTGGGCCAAGGCGTACCACCTCTTCACGAATGCGGTGAGTCAGTCGTGCCGGCAAGTGCTGATTCCCCGCGGCGCAGAAGGAGGCGCAGGTGTGGGAGAGTCGCCTTCGCTGTCCTCGCGAAACGACGAAGCCGTTGATCCTGCGCGCGAGGCGGAGTGCTTTGCGGCGCTGAGGAAGATGCTCGCTGCCTTGCCACCCTTTGACGCGCGCGATCAGCCCGCCACCGTGGCTCGCGGTGTTAACGCTCGAAATCTGCGTGGGATTACGCGGTGGAATGGCCAGCACTACTACATGCTGTGGAAGTGCCTCCTCGAGGCGGGCCACGTGGAGGAGGTCTGCCACGTCTGGACTGTCATGCAGCAAATCGGTTTCGCCGACTACGCCATGCAGGAGAAGACGGTGAATGTGCTCATGACACTGCTGCGCCGCACCTCGTACACGGTGGAGCAGACGTCGGCGCACGTGGTGTCCTCGGCAGTCCCGCACACAACGGGCTTTGACGAGCGCGTTGAGCGCGAGAAGGCGATGCGTCGTGAGCTGGTGAAAGGGTTGGAGCAGGTGGCGGCGGCGCGCCGCTTTCATCTGGTCGGGTCGAACCGACGCACCGCTGAATCCATTCGGATTGCCGAGGCGCTCCAACGTGCAGAAGATGCAGATGCGGAAAGCGCTGAAAAGACCGACAGCACAGCGCAAGTGGGGCACTCGTCAAACAACACGGACGGTAGCACCACAGGAACCGCGACCGCTACAGCAGAAGCTGACGAGCCCTCTGCCATCGCGGTGGGAGACTTTAACGGTCTGCTGCGCCGCTCGCGCTCGATGGAATCAACGCAGCGTGTCCTGCAGATGATGTCCAAGCTGAACCTCGAGTTGGAGTCGTCCACGTTCGCCAGCCTTATCGCGGCCATGCACAACCCCATGTACGTGCTGGAGGGTCACACGGCAGAGGAGATTGCGGCGCATCAAACAGTACACGCTGGCGGCAACACTCGCGACGCTCCCGCAGCCGCTGACAGTACGGTGAGCGGGGACGCTGGTGACACGAAGCTGCAGTACGAGGCCTACAAGCAGGAGCGGGTGGAGACGGCGCTGCAGTGGTTCTTCCAGTGCCCCAAGTCGCAGCGCAACGCGGACGTGTACAACGAGCTGCTCTACCTGCTGCGGTCAAAATCGTATTGGCGCGACTTCGACAAAGTCCTCGTGGAGTACCGCGGAAATGCCGTCCTGACGGAGGAGGAGTGGCCGGAGTCCACACCAGCGCCTCACCGCAGCGAGAGTGCGGCTGCTGGAGAGTTGGTGCAGGCAACACCAGCGGCGGAGGTGAGTCCGATTCTGTCTGCGCAGTGGACGACGCCGCCGAATGGAAAGACGTACGAGTTGTTGCTGCAGCGGGCCCGCTACGTCCACCAGTGGGACGTCATGTGGGCCCTCTACGAGGAGATGACGGCGTGCGGCGTCCGTGGAACGACTCGCCTGTACGAGGTGCTGCTGACGGAGGCTCGTCGCCACCCGCCGCGCACGCTGCACGGTGTGAAGATGGGCACGAGCGCGAAGGAGTCGTCCGAGATGCTGATGCGTCTCTACGATGATCTGCGGCGGAACGGCGGTGACGTGCACTCGTTCAAAAGCACGCTCAACGTGGTCGATGCGTGGAGCAAGTCACGCGCGCGGGCCAACCGCTGGGAGTAGCAGTTGTTGTTAGATCTTTTTGTGCTTGTCCTTTGCTTGATCACACACCGACAAAAAAAAAAAAATGAAGCTGTTTGTTGTATGCTTGAAGACATGGTAAGGCAGCCTTTTTTTATTGCCGTCTGCCAATTCAACATGTTGCTTTCACCAGTGAAAAAAAAGAAAGAAACGTCACTTTCTCACATACTCATAGCTTTGGCTTACCGAGGACTTTAATATTGTTCTTGAACTGATGTCATTTAAGAGGGTTCTTCATCTGTGAACGTCTGCGCTATCCAATTTTTGTGTGAAGGAAAGCGCTTTGTTTTACTTTATTGGGCTCCCACTCTCTCTTCCTCTTTCTGTGGTTACTCTCTGCAGGTCTCTCAGCTTACATATCACACCGTCCATTATTTTGTTTTTCTTTTCTCATTTACATTGCTTACAGTAATTTAATTTTAAGCTCTTCCCACATTCTGTTTTTGTTTTTTGTTTTGAGCTTGTGACTCGGCTTTTATCACTTTTCTTCCTCATCGTCATAGTTTGCGGACGGTCAACTGCTTCATCTCTTCGGTGATCGTTTTTTGGGATACATCAAAGGTTGGCGTGTCTAGAATACACGCGTTCTCGCTCTTTGAATTCGCTTTTAGAGGCCGTTCGAAAACGTGTCGAGGCCAACTTACAAAAAGAAGACCTTTTGACAAGATGATGTCAGCTGCCCAACACTCCCTTAGCCTCGACAAGGCCCTCTGCGCGCACTACTACCACTGCGTGATCTTCGACATCCCCTTCGCAACCCCGGTAGCTGACATCGCCCCACACGTGGTGCCGCACGCGGAATCGGACGTCGTCACGAAGCTCACCGCCGCTGGCTGCCGCATCGTGCCGCATCAGCTGCACGTCTTCAAGGAGCCGCTCGACGCCAAGTTCGGCTACGTCTCCTTCTTTGTCCATCAGCTGCCCAAGTCGACTGCCACCGCGGCGGAGATTCATCAGCTGGTGCTGCAGTGGATCGAGCTGGACCTCGCCCCGCAGCTGGCGGCCATCAAATGCAAGGCGCAGCTCGCCCAGCCACCGGAGTGCCACTCCTCGGAGCCTTTTCTCGCAGCGCTGCAGGAGAAGTGCCCGTTGATTGACCCGGCCACCAACCCAGACCCAAAGAAGTTAGAAACGTTCGTTCTGTCGCGCGTCCACTTCGGCACCCTGCACGAGAACGCCTCCATTAACGACGTGCACGAGGCGCAGCGGAAGTCGCTCAGCACCAGCTCGGCCTCCGCGAAAGATGGAACCACCGCAGAAGCGTCAGCAACGGCAGATGAGGAGGAGGCAGTGCTCCAGCAAGAGCTGCGGAGCCGTGCGCAACCCCACTCCTGCCACGAGCACGTCTGGAAGAGTGTCGGCACCTTCAAAGTGGACGGCCTCACCCCTAAGGAACTAGTGTGGCTCAAGAAGCAGCTGCCCACTTTCCCTCCTTTGTTGATCACGGACAACAAGATGGCAACGGCGCACTGCGATGAGACGAAGCTGCGGCAGTACTTCACAACGAGCCTCGCGCCGATGTTCACTGTGGAGGAGACGGAGGATGCGAAAGCGGAGAACTAAAACAGGCAGACGAGTGTGTGTGTGTACTCAGAAAGAGGGGAGAGGGAGCGAATCGTGATTATGACGCAGTTGCAGATTGAGTTGTTTTTCCAAAGTTTGCCGCCATTGTTTCATCGTCGTATGGCGGCATGGGCTGCTTGCACGGTTTGTGATGTTGGAATGTGGATGCTGCTGGCTGTTGTTGGTGGTGGTGGTGAGGTGCAACGGCTTTGAAGAAGCTGTGCTGTATTCTTCGTGGTGGCACTGAAGGACGTTTTTCTTCTTGTTCTGTTGCGTGTCGCCGCGCTGCCTGTTTTATTTTTGTGAACACCTTCGTGTTCTTTCCCCGTTGATTAGGTTGATATTTTTTTCTTACCTCCTCTCTTTGTCTCTTTTGCTGTGCACCATCTTTTGTACTTTGCACTTGATGGTTTGCACACATCACAACACAAGCCATGAAAGCGCCTTTTTTTTTCATATGCGCACACCTTTCTTTTTGTAACTAAAGCTAAAAGACAATTTCAGAACACGCATTTGAAGAGCATGAAGCCGTATTGCGCAGACTTTAAGATGTTTTGAGACACTGTTAGATATCGCGAATTCGCCTTTTCAGGTCAGTGGACGCTGACAAAAAGAAAATTACGTTTTTCGTGAGTATCTGAGCCATCCCCCACAGCCGAATTGTTCACACATTCGTGCTTTTTTATGGCTCCACAAGGGTTTCTTCGGGCCTACGTTACGTTTTTTCTGTTGCTCACGATCAGTTGCCTCCAGTTACCAAATTTTCAAACTCGCTTTGGCATGTTCTTCCAATTGTGTACTCTCGTTTTCTTCCTTTTTCTTTGCCATCGTTTCCTATTAAATCATTTCACTGCTGCAGTGTTTCTCGGTTTCTTTGCCTCTCAAGTCTTCTTTTCTTTCCTTAGTGTGTGCAGTCAGACACGGGTTCTAGTTTACCAACTCTGCCTCGCCTGCTTCCCTACAAAACAGCTGTGAAAGAACGAACACACAGTCCACGAATACGTCTCACTGTGCAGCAAATTGTCCTTGTGCATAAGAGCGAATCACAATCCCCAAAACTTGAGCAAGAGATAGTTGTTGACCCACCCAGCAGAAGCGTGTCGGCGCCTTTCCTTTTGTCAATTTTTTTTCCAGCATTACTTTGTTCTCTGATCTATTTGATCATTTCCGAAAAAAAAAACGTTCAAGCCTGTCCTTTTTTAAAGCAACGTTATAAGCCTTCCGATTCGATAAACACGTTTGCTTGCGCCGAACCACATCTTCACATAATCACTTAAGTCATCTAATTTATTATCTAATTTGTTTGCAAGCATAATTTACTAAATTGATAGTGAAATCTTAAAATTGTTTTAAATCAGCCTCAATTGTCTGTTTCTCTTTAAAAAGTTTGCTGCAAAGAGTAAGAATATATAGTTAAGAAGCATAGAGGTCCGAGTACTTCCTTCCTCTTCACTCTTATTCTTAGTGAGGCGTCCAGCAATCAAACCCTTTTTTATTTTGCTTCTGTTTGTCATTGTCGAGAACTCGTGTTGAGGAGTTTTCACGCTGGAGATACACAATTACAAAAGAAAAATATTTAGTAGTACAATTTATCACCGTTTGCATTAGTGAGGGCAAAACAAGAGATATAGGAGTCGCCGTTTTTCATTTTTGTTCAATCGCTTTGGCCATAAATTTTACTTTTTGTTTTGTCTTTCGTTTCTGATTTTTTCATACTCTTTCGGAAAGATGTTTTCTGTTGAAAACGCCGAGCACATTGCGGCGGCCATTGAGCTGCCGGACTGGGTTCTCGAAAAGTCGGCGGCGTGGACGTACGCCACCTTCGGCACCATCGGCGACTCTGTGGATACCATGGTGAAGACGCGCTTCCCCGTCGTGTACACCCAGGTGCAGGACTGGATGGACAGCGTCTCGCACCCGTTTGCGAGCCGTCTGCCTTACCTGAACCCGTGGCACGGCGTCGCCTCGATCCTGGCTTATTTTGGTATGATCGTCACCTTCCGCCTCTTTGGCCGCTTCCTCGGCAAGTTTTCGTGCCGCAACCTGGGCCTGCTCCACAACCTCGGGCTCCACCTTCTCTCGCTTTACATGAGCGTCGGGTTGATGGTCAGCGCGCGTGCGGCCGGGTACAGCCTGTGGAACAACGCGGCCGGCACGTCGCCGGCGGAGTGGCGCATTGCAAAGCTGATCTGGCTCTTCTACGTCTCCAAGGTGGTGGAGTGGATCGACACGCTGATCATGCTGCTGAAGCAGAACTACCACCAGGTCAGCTTCCTGCACATCTACCACCACGCGACGATTTTTGGCATGTGGTGGATGGCGTCCCTTGTGGCCCCGGGTGGCGAGGCCTACTACAGCGCGATGGTGAACTCCGGCGTCCACGTGGTCATGTACGGCTACTACTTTTTGACGCTGCTGTTCCCGTCCGGCACGGTGCGCAACGTGCTGAACAAATTCAAGTTTGTGATCACTAAGGGTCAGATGACGCAGTTCGCCTTCAACTGCCTGCAGTCAGCTTACGACCTTGTGTGGGTACCTCGGTCGGAGCTGCTGTACAGCGCGCCGCTGCTGCAGTCCCTCTTCTGGTACATGATCTCCCTTCTGGCCCTCTTCGGCAACTTTTTGGTGAAGAACAGCAAGAAGTCGCACCACCATCACCACCACCACCACGCCAACCGCCATCGTCAGCACAACGGCGAGGCACCGGTGAAGGAGGTGGCGGTGATTACGGAGGAAAAGGCAAACGGCGGGTCGCCGGCGAAGAACGGCATGACGAAGGCGCAGGCGAAGGAGCAGGAGCAGGCTGCGAAGGGGAAGGGCGCGTCCAACGGCAAGGCGCAGGCGAAGAAAAGCGCCATCAGCAACAACGCGGCGAAGCCGATGAACGTTGTGCCGGAGTTCCGTCACTAAATAGAAGAAAACAACAACAAAAAAGAAACATGTTCGTTGGTGCTCACGCTGTTTCGCTTTTTTTTTTTGTGAACAATAGAAACGGCACTCCATCTCTCTCGCCATCATTTCTCACACGCTCCTTTTTTTTTTTTTTGTTTGCGAAGTGTAGTGTTGCTCTTTTGAAACCACTTTTGTTCTTCATCTTTTCCTAGTCATGTGGCAGCTGTGCCTGCTGCGCACCTACTGTTTTAACAAAGTATAACGCTTGCACCTCCGATTCCTTTTTTTTTTGGTAGGTTTGCGTTTTGATGTCTGACCGGGTGCTTTGCTTCGCGGTTGGAGTGCTTCCTGGTTGCGAGAAGCGTTGCTTGAATTTCAAAACAGGTGCGTTTTTTTTTTTTTCAAATACTTTTAGGAAGCAGCCGCCGCTTCAATTTCCCCTTTGCCACCGTCTGCCACAGTTTTATAATAATTGATACTTAATTGAATTAACTCACCACACACCTGCATCCGTGCTGGTGTTTCTTACAGTTCGCTCTTTTTTTCCCCCTGTTTCAGTGACGTTTCATTTTTCACTCAATTCATAAAAAGCAAAAAAAAAAAATGAGATGTAAAAGGAGTAAATTTGGAGTCACTGGTTCTTGAGAGTGGTCTCCTTCGCGTCGGAAAGACGGAAATTCTTTTAAATGAGGTTAACTGTTATTGAACAGACGAAAAAAAAAAAACTCTTTTTTATTGCAAGCATGGAAGACAAGGGCTTGCAACAAGCTTTGCGGCTTGAGGTTGTAAAAAAAAAATATATATATATATTGAAGTAGGGATCGTGTTCGTTAATCCTTTCAAAAGTGAATGAATAGATTTTTGTTGTTTCTCTATTGTTCTCCACTTCTGCCAACCCTTCTCATGTTTAGGTCAGAATCTGTTATTATCTTGAGCTTTGCACGTCTAGAAAAATTGAAAACCAATTTATGATTCCGAAAGAGTTCATTTCTCTTTCCTTCCTACTTCCTCGTGGTTGCACATAAATTACTCGACCATGACGAACAACTCAATTAGCGAGGAGTGGAGTCTGCACATCAGCGATGCTGGTGAGCCGCCGTCGATGTTGAGCACCGCAGTCGGTGTGCTATTCTCCCTCGGCGTTGCCGTGCTGTTCCTTGTCATCCGCCCTGCGGCCATTGGCCGTGTAAGCCAACACACCGCTGCAGTGGGCAATCAAACAGACGTCTCTGCAGGGAACGAAAACACTCTTAAAGGTGCGCCGAGTTCGTACCGGCGATTCCTGTGGCGCGTGCTGACGGCGGTGCTGACGTGGCCGCTTTATGACGTCGTGCACCGCACGTGCTGCTACCTTCACCTCACCCCTTACATGCTGGCGCGGCACAAACTTCTTCCCCTCGGCAACAGTTTTCTGTGGGACGGACTCTGGACGGAGTGGGTCAACTGGGTGCGGCTCTACATTTGGTGCGGCTCCTCACAGACGGCCCTGTCAGCTGCTGTGATAGACAGCAGTGGCTGCATTGGGTGGCAGCTGCCGTTAGCGGGTGTGCTGGACTACCAACAGTATCCCGAGTACGCCGCGCTGGCTGTCGACCGAGCACCCACGGATGCGGAGGTGCACCAGTATCACAAGACCAGTCTCGCGGCACTTCTCATCACGTCAGTAGCTGTCGTGCAACTACACAGCGTGGTGGCGCTGCTACGCCACATTTTCGCCTCTCCGCGGAAGAGCACGGAGCAAAACAAGCAGGCAGTGGCTGACGACGTGGCCGCGGCACCTATGACTGCGACATCGAGCAAAGAGATCAACGAGCAATCGTCACCAAAGAAGAACAAAGGTGTGCAATCGAGTGGAAACGGGCGGAGCAAAGCCGACTTGTCGCCCAGCTACACCACCATGCTGGACTCCATGAATGCTCCAGGTGATGACGCGTGGGTCGACAGTCCGGAGGCACTCGCGGAAGAGGAAGCTCGGCGGAAGGACAGCAACAAAGAGGAAAACAGCTCGACCACATCCGCATGTGGAGGCAGCGCATCTCAAGGCAAGTCTCTCTTGAGCGCGTCACACACCACGCACCTTGTTTGGCAGTGCTGGCCGTCGCTGCTCTCTGCCGGCTACGCGACCATGTACGCGTACGTTGGTGGGCTGCCGCTGCTCATGACGCTTGTGTTTCCGTGGGCGGCGCTGCTTTCCTGTGTATTGTGTATTTTCGCGCCGGTTTAGTAAAACCCTCCTTTTTTTGTTTTTGATGCGCAGAAACATCCTTTTTTCTTAAATTCTGCTCTCATTCATTGTCGTTTTCATTGTCGTTCTGTTTTTCTCCTCACAACACATCAACAACAAAAAAAACTATGAAAACACGTTACTAACAACAGTACGAAAATCGTGGTTGTCTTTCTTTGTGTTGCGCGCAACGAAACGAAAAGAAAAAGTGTATTGCTTTTCCTCGCACTTCAGCTTCTGCTTCTGCGGTTTTCCTATGCAATATTTCTTCACCGTTCTCCGTTTCTCGATTGCTTTTAAAAATCTTTTCTTCCTTCTAAAAATTTTTTTTTTTACGACTATGACAAGTTCACTGCTCTGTCCCTCTTTTTCTTGAAAGCATGTCCGTGGTGGTGGACACGCCGCTGCAGCGCGGCATCCAGCTCCTTCTCTCTCCACTGGAGGAACAGTTCCAACGCTACCTTGACATCTGCGATGACCTGCACCAATGCGATGCGGCGGGCAACTCGCTGCTGCACTGGGCCGCAGCCATCGGCAACTTCTCCGCTGCCTACTCGCTGCTGCAACGCGGCCTCGACGTGGATGGGCGCAACGCGCAAGGTGCCACTCCCCTTCTTGTGGCAGCTGCCTTGTGTCCGACGGTTGCCACCATGGGCTATTTGCTCGTGTGCTGCGGTGCCTCGCTGGACGCTGCGGTGGAGGCTACGAAGTCGAGCGTGGAGTCGCTCTTGACAGCACGCCAGCTGGGCCATGTGTGGAGGTGGTTGGTGGCTTATAAACGCACCGTCGGCCAGGCGGACGATCCCTGCAGCGGGTTGAGTAGTTTCCAAGGCCAGCGAGCGTGGCCCTCGGTGCACGCCAGCAGCAGCAGCAGCAGCAGCAGTGGCACCACTGGTGTTGCTACCGGTGACATGCCAGCCCTTTTGTGTTCTCCAACGCAGCTAAAGCGGTTGCTTGCGGCGGGCAGCAAGGATGACCCGTATTACTCTCCCAACCCCATGCAGTTCGCCGCCGTCTCCGTGCCTCGTCCACCACCACGACGACCACCGCTGTCTCAGCCTCAGCTGCAAGAGCAGCCTGTCGCGCTTTCCAACGGCACTTCCTCTGCCGTCTCCGTCTCCAACACCGCCGTCCTGGACGATGTGCACACACTCTCTGCGCAAAGTTGGCGCATGCGTGTGCAGCTCCTGTCCGCGCTGGAGGAGGCAGCACGGCTGCAGATTGAGCGGGACCAAGTCGAGTCGTTTCTTCATCTGTACGCCGACACCGTCAGCTTTTCCTACGGCTACTACGAGGAGGAAAGCAGCCGCGTGAGTTTCCCGGAGAGAATCGAAGTGCAATCGCCCGTGAAGCCCGTCCGCCGTGCACGTGGCAGCGAGCCGCGCATTCGCGCGGTGTTGGGGGAGCGCATGGACGCCGGCGGACGCCGCCACCTTCTCGTGCAGTACGACACCTCACACGCGGTGCAGGGCAGCTGCGAGGAGTGGCGCCTCGCCGAATCCGTCATGCAGGACCCGGTCGTGCGAGCCCACCTGGAGCGCACCTACTCGGCGACGACGCTGGCCGACGTGAGCGAGTTGCGGACGCCGTCGATCATGACCCTGCGCAACGCCGGCAGCCCTCTGGAGACCTGGGAGCGGGAGCAGCTGGAGGCGCAGCTGCGTCTGCTGCCACGGCGTGCGCTGTACAGCCGCGAGGGCGGCTCCCCCAACTACTCGCAGCCCATCCCGACCTTTTTGATGAGCCCAACGGAGAAGTCGCCCAACCGCGACAGCGTGCCTCTTATCACGGACTTTATGTGGCAGGAAAGGTCGCCAAAGGGCGGGCGTGGTGGCCACGCGCCCCTGCGCGCTCACCCAAGCCTTAGTAGCGGGAGCGTCGTGCAGGAGCACGCCTCGCTTTCCGCAGACAACGAGCGCTCGTCGTGGCGATTCGCTCCTGGCTCTGTGCGCCGCTCCGACGCTGCTGGTGGTGCTGCTGTGGCTGAACACTCGCCGCCCCCGGAGAATGCAGCGCGGCAGCTGCTGTTGAGTGCAGGACGGCAGCGCCGCGTGATTGCTGCGGAGGCGGCGCGAGAAGACGAGACGACCGCGTGGGAGCCGCCACCGCAGCTGCCGCCGGTGCAGCAGGCCACTTTGGCCTCCATCCTTTCCACGGACACGACGCTGTGCCACTCACCAGGGCTGTCCAGTGCACCGACGAAAGCGCCGACAACGTACAACGCCAGCGCGACGGATGTGCCATCCACCAAAGAAAACAACCGCGTTCTTACGGCCAGCCAGAAGTCAGAGTACAACCACTACCTGTACGGAGCTGCGCTGCGCGTTCTGCAACAGAAGCAACGGCAAGGCGCGCCGAGGAGTACCTAAACTAGTGTTTTGCATGGTTTCGCGTTGCTCATGCTGCGTTTCTCATATCTGAACGCGAGTTGACCTCTTTACGCCTTTGCAAGTGCGGTTTTTTTAGATCATGTAATTGTATTATTTTCTTTCTTTCTTTGTGCGAAAATTATTTTTTTTCATGTATCGCGCCAACATTTTTGGTTCCTTTCTCATTCCGATGTAAATTGTTGTTTGCGAATTTGTCGCATCTGCTTTTAACGCCTGGAAGCTGTTTTCTTTCATGCTTTTCTTTTTTTTTCTCCCCCTCATCACACAATCAAGCAACGGACACACAGAGCACTACTGCAAATGAAGAAAGTACGACACGTGTCGACAAATGAACAGCTGGCTGCCTCACTCGGCAACGACACTCCATGCATCTTTTTGCGTAATTTCTTGGAGAACTAAAAAACATCTTTCTCTTTGAAAATCGAATTTTCCTAAAGCAAAATCGCTAACCCATTGTTTTTCTCAACTTCTTTATTTTCTTACCTCCTTTTCTTCCATGTATCTCTACACGACTTTTTCACAGCGGCTCCTTGTACCTACATTGTGGCGTATTGGACACCATCTTTGTGAGTGGCGTGGTCTCTTCAACACAGCCACCCATGTCGTTGAATGGAAGCGCTCCCCTCCATTTCAAAGGAAAGCCACCCCAGCTGTTTTCTCGATCGCAAGACAGACTTCAGAAAGCCATACAAGAGAAAGAGAGAGAGTTACGGCAACTGTACGAAATACGAGGAGCCCAATTTGCAAAAGAGCCGCAAGCAACGGAGGGCGGTCCAATTGGTTCGTTTCAGACTCACGAGCTGCGCATCAGAGGTGATGGCAGTCCTACAACACCGCCGCTCGAGGTGAGGACACCCGAGAGCGTCGCCGCTGGTCTCACTGCAGAAGCCCGGCACCTGGACACAGCCACGGCATCTCAACCAGCACGGCAACGATTTTCAATGCGCCTGGACAGGTTGTCTTTCGAGAACAATCTAAGAGGTGGTACCTGCAACCACGCTGCCGTGCCAACAGAATTTACTGCACGACTGCAGCGCCTCACCGGAGCAAGGCAAGAAAAGCCGACGAGAAGTGTGCCGACGGCCGTGCGGGAAAGTGGTTCGTTGAATTGCTCGCCCATTCCGCTGCAAAGAAAGTCCGGCGATTGCTCCTACAGTTTCGAGGCCGATAATACGGTGTTCCAGAACCTCTTCGAGGAGAGTGTGAAGACGTCGAGTATTCGCAACAGCGCCGGGGACTCAACGCCGCGTCACGTCCGTTTCTCCAGTCGCAGTCCGCAGGTGTCCACGTTCTCGGTAGAGCGGTCCTGCCCGCGCACCGGACAACCGACCAATTTCGTCCGCGCTGCAGAGCGTCCGTCCCATCACGGCGCGATTGGCAGCGATATGCGTGTTGATGTTGTGGAAAGTGCTGCCGCAGCTTCTTCTCCGGAAGCACGCCAACAAGGCATCCGAGAGACCTCTGTGTCATGGCAGGGGGAAAGCACGCCGGGGGTGTCTCGCATTTCCACTGCCCTGTCACCACGCTCTAGCGTCGCGTCGTACCTGGAAGCTCTCCGTGCGCTGCGTTGCTCGCTGCTGGAGTCGGGCACACCGTCAACGCGACACTCAGGCGGCAAACGATGCGTTGATGCCGATAGCGACCTCAGTGCGGCTCCGCACCGGACTTCCATCCTTTCGCAGAGGCACAACAACACAGCAACTATCGCAGCAGCAGCAGCAGCAGCAGCGGAGCACGACGACGTAGAAGCGGCGACACCGACAAAAGCGGTAAAAACGGAAAATTCTTCGAATGGTGTCGACAACCACAACGCCTTTTCACCGTTTGTGCAGTCCGTAAACGGGACAGTTTCCAGCCCGTCTCCCCAGCCAGACTCGATCCGGAGCTGTGCACAGAAGGAGGAGGAAGAGCGCAGCATGGAAAAGTGTTCGCTGCTCATGACGAGTGATTCTCCCATCTTTTTGCCCCGTCGTGAACGCCAACAGAACGACGGTGCCACCATCACGGTGGCGGCATCACCCGTGCAAGCAGAACAAGGCGTCACGAGGGATGCGCGAGTCGCTTACCCAGAACAATCAGACAGAAGCATCGCAGCGAGCACGAGGAACCCCTCGTCGCGGTCGCCCTCCACATCGCATTCACGAACACGAACTTGCTTGTTGAACGCAGGGAAGAAGCCGCCATTGCAGCCGGCGAGTGGGAAGAGGACGAAAACAGTCCGCTTCTGCCCCGATGTGAAAGACACAGACGACTGCTGTGATGCTCCCAAAGCCGTACCGGTGCGGAGGAAGCGCACCTCCCATCAAAAGGCTTCCTTGGCATCAGCCCTCGTCCACGTGCCCTCGAACATGTGCGTGGAGCAGAAAGGCTTCGGTGCGGGAATCAGCCTCGCGTGCGGACCGACCCTTCATTTTGATTGAACGAAAAGAGGCGCCAACGGTAGTTACACCACGTCGTGTGCGTGTGCGCTGGTACATCAAACGACCGTCAATATACAGAGAACCACAAAACTCTAATATGTGTTTTTTTTCTTTTTGTAGTTTACTGCTACTGTATTGACATTTTTTCTTCTCTGCTATTCATCATCATCAACAACAAAAAAGAAAAGTGTGCTGGAAAAGAGAAAGATAGTGATTTACCGTTTTTTTGTGAATTTTGTGTCCACTATATATATTTTTTGTAAACCAATGCGTCTAATTTCGTTTTTCTTTCCTCCCACCCTTTTATTTCTGCAAATCAAAACCAACGAGCAAAACCTTTCCAACAGTTCGTGAGCACATACACATACTCAGAGAGAGAGAGAACAGTTCAATTATTTACCTTTCCTATTAGTAAAGTGTCAGGATGTCCGCCGTTGGAGATCTTTCGATTACCGTGCGCAAGGTCGCCGAGGACGTGAAGAGCCTCAAGGCAGCGTACGAGGCCAAGAACGACTCGCAGTGCAACCAGCTCCTTGCCGACATTAAGCGCCGCATCATCGTATTTCCGACCTTCCTCAACCCGAGCGCCAGCAGCAGCACGCGCGGCGAGGAGCTGTCGCTCGCCCGCGACTACCTCGAGCTCGGCGTGCTGGCCACCGCCCACCAGAAGGACCTCGCCTCCTTCGAGGTGTACTTTAGTCAGCTGCAGGTTTACTACAGCGACATCGGCACCGACGAGCTCTCGGAGTCGCCGCAGTTTTTGATGCTGCTGGGGCTCAACCTGATCCGCCTGTTGGTGTGCAGCCGCATTGCCGAGTTTCACTCCGAGCTGGAGAAGATCCCGTTTGAGGCGCACGGCGGCAACGTGTACATTCGCTTCGCTGTCGAGCTGGAGCGCTATCTGATGGAAGGCAGCTACAACAAGCTGCTGACGTCGCGCCGGAAGGTGCCGGCGAACGAGTACCTGCCGGTGGTGGAGATGCTGGAGCAGACGGTGCGCGACGAGGTGGCCAACTGCATTCCGCAGTCGTACACGCAGCTGTCCATCCCTGCCGCGCAGCGCATTTTGATGGTGGACACGCAGGAAAAGGTGCGCGAGATCGGCGAGGAGCGGCAGTGGACGCTGTCCAGCGATCAGACACACTTTGTTTTCACGCGCGAGGAGGACACGCTGAAGAAGGAGATCCCCTTCCAGGAGATGATTGAGCAGCACATCCAGTTTGTTGCCGACCTCCAGAACATCGTTTAGAGGTGGCGGTGCGGGTCCAGTACTGCACCATGAAAAAAATATTAATATGCAGCTGCACTAACATTGTTGTTGCTGCAATGTTCATCGCAACTGTTCTCAACATCAGAGGACATCTATTTCCATACCTTGTTTTATTTTGTATTTACTTTCTTCAGTTGCCATCTATACACCGTATTGCGCATTTGTAGTTGCTTTGGGTAGTGAAGGCGCAGCTGTTGCGTCCCCGGTTGTTGTCTACTACGCTCCTTTCCTTTGAAAGGAAAAAAAAAAAAGAACACAAACTCCTTAATCAAAACCAATAAAATACGTGGAATGAAGCATTTCATCTCCAGTTTTTCTAATTGTCGCTGGTTGCGGATTCAAAGAAAAGGGCAAGAAAGGAGCGCTGCAATAAACTGAAAGCGAGCACAGTGTTTCAACAAAACGAGCTCTATCTTTCTCTGTTTCCTCATTAGTGAAATTAACACGAGAGGTACTGGAGACAGATATGTACTTCTGTAGTTTGAGCTGCCACTTCAGCTAATCTTTTTTTTTTTTCTTCTTGTCCTGCGAATGTAGCTACTTGAACGTGCGACTTTACAATTCTCCTTTTTCTTCTTCCGTTCTTCGCCTCTCTTTTTCTTTTCATTATTTTTTAAGGCCGCGCATTGAGTCACAGAGAATTTTTTTTTGTCCTACCTGTAGGTAGCCTCTTCTTTTTCTGGCTTCCCACCAAAAGCGATGCAGTCCACACGTCGCCCACCAGTGGACCTCGTGATTCGCCGCAAGGACGGCAGCGAGGACCACTACATTCGTCAAGAGACGGCGCAGGCCGCCCCGGCAGCGCTGCGTCCGGCTGCCAGCGACGAGCATGACGAGATCTATCAGGCTGTGATGGAATGTGCCCCGTACACCGCAAGCTTTAACGCCCTGCTCTCGCGGCCGGCACTGAAGGAGGATGCGCAGCAGATGGTGGCCCTCGTGCACCACCGCATGCACACCGAGGGCATTCCCCTCAACAGCGAGACGTACAACCTTCTCATGAAGCGCGTCGTGCGCTTCACCGACGGATCTATTTTCACCCTCTACGAGGAACTAAAAAAAGAGGGTCGAAAGGAGAACAGCAGCGTGCGGCCCAACCTTGAGACCTTTGTCCTGCTCTTCCGCGCGTGTGAGCGCAGTGCGCAGTACAGTAAGGCGTTTCTTTTGTACCAGCAGATGCGAGAGTACTTCCGCCTGGTGCCTGACACGGCCATGTACAACACACTCCTCGGCTACTGCGCCGCCGTCCGCGACGTGGCGCAGGCGACGTTTTTAGTGGAGGAGATGAAGCAACTCAACGTGCCACGCGACGTCAACACGTACAACTGTCTCATGAGCGTCATGGTCACCTCGGCACCGTACGCGGAGACGATGAAGGTGTTCCAGGAGCTGCTGTCGGTCAACATCCGGCCCTCCAATCGCAGCTATAACACAATCCTCAAAGCTGCCTGTCAACACGGCGATTACGACAGGGCGTTTCAGCTGACGGAGGAGATGAAGAAGCGTGGGCTTGTGCCGGACGTGGAGACGTACAACTACCTCATGAGCGTGTGCGAGCAGCGGCTGGACTACGTGCGCGGCACCGGCGACTACGCGGCGGAGTTTCGCCGCCACGAGCAGATGGTGCAGGGCACGCGCGCCATCGCGGACCTCGTCCTGACACTCCTGCGTGAAATGCGTTCGATGCGGGTGCGGCCCGACACGTACACCTACAACAAGGCCCTGAGCACGCTGGTGCTCTGCGAGGACGAGCGTGTGTTTGCCGTGTACAACGACATGGTCAGGGACGCCAACGACATTCGCGCAGTGCAGGCCGGCGGTGCCGGAGCGGAAGGATCGCAGAGTCGAAAGAAGCGGATGGTGACCGCCCCGGAGGACACCGACGCGGGTGTGCTGCTTGAGGCGGCGTTGCAGGCAGAGGAGAGTCACGAGGTAGGCAACATGCGCGGTACTACGGTGCAGCCAAACATTGAGACATGGAAGGAGGTCACGAAGGCGTGTCTGCACTTCGGCTACTACAAGCGCGCAAAGGAGGTGTACGGCAACATGAAGGAGAACCGTCTGATGCTGACGGTGCCGCTGGCCCATCTGCTGTTGCAGGTCTGCTGCAACGCCAAGGACCGCGCCTGGGCGGAGCAGCTGCTGGACGAGCTGAAGAGCAGCAACACCCTGCTTGACGTAACACTGGTGAACGAGTACCTGCGGGTGCTGTGCGCCGTCGACGACGCTGAGACTGTGTGCCGGGAATACGAGAAAATGCGCCTTGGCATTCACCCTTCCGGTGCGTGGGCAAACACAGACACAAGCAACCTCGTCTTGGAGTACACGTCAGGCAAGGCGGCGAAGCGGGGCTTCACGGATGAGCTGTACACCGCGATGGTGCAGCCGTACTCCACCACGCCCGCCAACGACGACACCTACCGCATCCGTCTCGAGTCCTTCACCGCCCGCGCAGACTTGACCGTCGACGCCGTGCTGCAGTACGTCGCTGAGGTGATGCGCACCCACACGCCGCAGACGCTGCCCTTCTACACAGCCATTCTCCGCTACTTGCTGAGGCGGGACGACGAGCGCATCCGTGCGTGGTTCGATCGTCTTGGCTGCACCGACCACGCGAAAGGTGGCATCGCCGTGGCTGCCGATGTGACCTGCTACACGCTGGTGATGGAGTACTACCTGAAGCACGACGACTACAACAGTGTGCAGCAGCTGTACGCGGCGTTGCAGAGCAGCGCGACCTTGGAAGCCGACAAGGGTGTCTATCGAGTGCTCTTTGAGGTCGCGCAGCGACAGAACGACGCGCGTGCGACGACGAAGCTGTTTGACCAAGTGCGTGTCAACTGCGTGGAGCTGGATGTGCCGTGCTACAACAGTATTCTCTTCACCTACATGGCGCACGACGAGTCACTCGTGTTCGACGTGCTGAGCTACATGAAGGAGCACCGGGTGAGCCCAGCAGACAGCACAATGGCTGTCTTCCTCGCTGACCCGACGGGCCGGAAAATCTTGACCACCATCATGGCCCGCAACCTCTTCTACTCGCCCACCACCCCCGCGGCGCTGGAAAAACTCAAACCGCCACCGCTGTAGAGCCCGAAGATGTAAAGTAGTTGGAAAAAATATGTAAAACTTATGAAGCAAGAACACTTTTGTATTGCTGTTCCGGTATAATCTTCTTGGTCAATGATCTCATTTACAAAGGATCAACACGTAAAGTGTAAGAATAGCCAGTGTTTGTTTTATGACGCTGTCATCGTTGTGAGACTGAGCGTTTTTCAGAAGTAAATACTATGGGTCGTATTGTAGCTTTACGAATAAGTGCCGCACGATTATGCGATCAAAAAGGAGTTGAATGAGCTACGTGTTCTAATAGGGAACGGCGTCTTTCTCGTTCGCCGCCACCAAAAATTTCTCACTCCTTGCACTACTTCTCTTTTTTCCTTCTTTTTTCAATAAGGTCTAAGCTACAAGACAATATTGACGCAGGAATTGTCCGCTCAAAGCAATAGAACATCGAACGAAAAATTTTTCGCACAGATGAACGACGTGGCTGCGCGGACGAATCAGCGCGTCACCTTTAAAGGGCGGCAGCGCACGCAGCACGAGGTGCAGACGGAGGCCTCCTTCGTGCCCGCCTGCGGCACCCTCAACGACGCCTATGACCCCCTCGCCAGCGAGCAGTATGAGAATCTTGTTGGGCTGCGGCAGATGATTCAGACCTGCCTTACCATGGTGGCCGGCGACGTCTACGACGTGGTCAGCTTCAAGGACATCCTCTTCCAGCTCGAGAGCGAGCTGCCATCCTCGCTGCCAGTGACCGATCTGCTGCTCCTGTCATCCCGCCTTTTCCGCCGCACCGCTGAGCTAGGCCGGCTGCTGAGCTGCTTCTTTGGAGTGGTCTTCGCGGACGACCACAGCGATGAGCACTTTCACTTCACGGAGGTGCGGCTGCTGCAGCGGGAGGTGCGCGAGCTGAAGAAGCAGCTCGACGTCTCCGAGCAGGAGAGGATTCGCCTGCAGGAGAAGCTGGACAACGTCGGCCAGATCGCCTTCGACCACGGCAAGGCTGTCGAGGTGCTCGAGACCCACAACAAGGTGCTGAAGAAGCAGACGACCGCGCTGGAGGACCAGATGGCGCTGCTCTTTCACCAGCTCAACACCGGGCTGGAGGGGCACTGCAAGGATGCCTACAAACAGGTCAGCGGCGAGCTCAAGGTGCAGGAGAGCCTCAACCCCACCCGCATCACCTTCCGGCAGACGATGGACAGCCTCAGCGAGCAGCTGCGCGGGTCGCGCGGCCTCATCACGGAGGTTCGCGAGGTGCTGCTGAGCTGCAGCCAGGGCAACCGCACCGGGGAAGCCTACGTGGCTGTCGAGCCAAGCGTGCGCTTCAAGCTGAAGATGCTGGACTCCAACTTTCAGCAGCTCATGGGCCGCTTTACCGCCATCAAGGACACCGTGGTGGAAACGGCGCAGGAGTTGATGAGTGCGTTGCAGGAGCGCAAAAAGATCCTGTACCTCTCCTTTCAGCACATCCGCCTCTACGACCTGCAGAACGCCAAAATGCGCAACGCGCGGGCAATTCTGTCGCAGCTGCAGCACAACACCAACGAGTTTGTGCAGCGCATCCAGGTGACCTTTCCGGGCGGCGCCCTCACCTCAGTGGACCGCTTCGGCAACATCACGTCGCAGCGGTGGCAGGGCGGCTACACACTCGCCACGCTGCGCGGCTACAAGCTGGCGCAGCGGCGGGACGACAACGACAGCACTGCTGCCGACTCGACCAGCGTTGAAGGCGGCGTGCATCCGCCAGGGATGATGTCCTCCGCGGCCGCTACGGCTGCTGCTGCTACTTCTAACGCGAATTCGAGCCGCCGCCTGCCCGGGCTGACGGAGGCGCAGGTGATGGCGGCGGAGAGTGAGCTGGCTGTCCTGGAAGGTGGCAACACCGGCGGAGGCGGCGGCGCGGGAAATAACAACAACAATACGGCGAATGGTGGTGGGGGAGGCGGTGCTGGCGGCGGGTCGTCTGGCGTTGTGCGGAGCCCGCGGCAGGGACGTGTCGAGAGGGACGCCGACTCCCGGCACGGCGCCAACTCGCAGCGGTCGAACCTCTCGAGCCGGGAGACGACGGTCGTCACGTCGCACGACAACACCGCGGCGGCAAACTTCATCAGCGAGGACGGCGACGTGGCTCCCTTCACCTCCGTCAACGCCTTTCTCGATCTTGTGCGCCACGTCAACTTCGACATGGAGGACCTGCAGAAGACCCTCGTCCTCGAGGATGAGATGAGCGCGTTCCTCAAGATGCTCACGCTGTCCGCCTCCACCACGCCCCGCACCGACATCGCCGACACCACCGGGCTGGCGACGCAGCTGGAGCGGCAGGAGTACAACATGGAGGCCGCGCTGCACCCGACGGGCAACGGTCTCGGCGGCAACCGCGCCAACGCGGCGTCGAACATGGCCAGCGCGTTCGGCGACGCCCTCGCGCGGGCGGACACGGAGACGGGGCTCGCGTCGCCGACGTCGCTGCGCAGCCCCCGCTCGCCCGACAGCCAAGGCGGGACGCCGTCGCGAGGGGACCGGGGGCAGTCGGAAGCGGCGCTGGCGAGGCAGGCGGTGCAGCTGCAACGGCAGCAGGAGCAGATCACGAAGATGCAGGAAGACTTCAGCTCCAAGGTTGGCTTCCTGCGACAGGTGTACGAGGCCCGCATCAGCGACTTGGAGGTGCGGGAGTCGAACCTAGGGAAGAAGTTCGGCGGACACCCCACTGCCCCCGCCACCGTGACGCATTCCGGCAAGTTTGCCGTGGACGCCTCTACGACCACGGCCACCACCGCGACGGTGTCGACGACGCACAACTCGCAGGAGGCACGTGCCGCACCGCAGACGCTGGCGGACAAGGACCAGCTGCTGCGCATGCGCAAGGACTGGCAGCAAACAAAACACAAGCTCCAGCCGAACCGCAAGCTTCGCGAGGCCACCGTGGACGAGCTGCAGAACAGCGGCGACGACGAGGATGAAAGTTGATGGCGGTGCTCACCCGAAACTCTGTCTTTATTATTATTAATATTATTGGATGTACAGTACGAAGTGCTTGCAAACGTTGCAGTGCCCCCACAAATTTGTGGTTGACAACTGAACAGCAAAACTATGATTGGAATTGGCTTTATATGTAAATTATTAAAAACTGTTTTTTTCTTAACAAAAAGTTTTGTATTTATTTCAAATTTAAGATGAGATTTGTTTTTAATAATGTTGTTGAATGAAACGTGCAGTTCTGTGCATATACAACGACTTTCTTGTATCAATATTTAAGAATCTTTTCAAGTCGATGAATTGTTTGCGAAGCGCCGACGATACTGCTTGCAACTGGCGATGATGATGAACTATCAAGTTATGAATCATGAGTCCTTGAATTCTTCATGTTTTTTTTTCTATCCTTTCTCACCGCACTGACAAAACCACGTAAAGAATCACTCGTCTAACACACACACACACAACATTGCAGCATTCTGCCTAGACAGATTGGACTGAAAACAATCTGCTCAATATTTCTCCTTTTTTTTTCTTCTACCTACTTGTCTCATCACCTATAATACGAAACTGTTGTTTGCTATTTTCTTACAGTTAGTCTTCTTTTACTCATTGATAACTCTTTGCATTCCCCTTTTTGTTTCTTCACACCATGTCCCGCCACACCTACGTCAATCCCGAGGACGAGAAGGTCTTCGTTGCGATCTTCGCCAAGGACCCGGAATGCAATCGCTGCTTTGAGTGCGGCGCGCCGAACCCGCAGTGGTGCGACGTCATGCACGGCACCTTCATCTGCCTCAACTGCAGCGGGCAGCACCGCGGCCTCGGCGTGCACCTCTCCTTCGTCCGCAGCTCCACCATGGACGGGTGGATGAACTGGAAGCCGGAGAAGCTGCGCCAGATGGAGCTCGGCGGGAACCGTCGTGCGCGGCTCTACTTCGATTCCCACGACGTGCCAAAGGCGCCTATTAAGGCCCGGTACGAGTCCCTCGGTGCCCTCCGCTACGCCGACATGCTCGAAGCGGAGGCGCTCGGCAGGGACTTCAACGAGGCGACGTGGCAGCCGCCGGCGTGGTACACGCGGCTGAAGATGCAGTCCAGCCCCAGCCCGTCCAGCCCATCCCCTACGGCCATGTTCCCTCCCAACAGCCCCAACCGGTTCGGTGGAATGGGCTCCAACGGGCAGAGCTACGCGGCCCCCAACAACAACAACAACAACAACACTGGCGGTGGTGGGGATTGGTTCTCCGCGCTGTCGAGTGGGTGGAACGCTGTCTCGCAGAAGACGGCCGAGCTGGCGCAGCAGGCCTCCGAGGCGGTGCAGAACGCCGACGTGGACGGCATGAAGTCGTCGCTGGCGCAGAGGTGGGCCACCGTCTCGTCCACCGTCAGCACCTACGCCACGGAGCTGCAGCAGAAGGTGGGTGAGCGCAGTGGCGGTGGTGTTGGTGGTCTGACGGGTCATCAGTACGGCAGCGCCATGAACGACGACGACGACGGTTTTGCTGGGGTAATGCAGCACGCGCGGCAGGCGCAGGCGGAAAGCGGGGTGGCCGGCGCACCGGTGGACCCGACGCGCTACGGGCACATCGAAGGCAACCGGAGCAGTCCGGTGGCGAGCGGGCCTGTTGTTGGCACGCGCGTGCAGTCGCCCGGCTCCGCTCCTGTGTATCAGGCGCGTGTCGTGCCTGCCACGCAGCCGCCAATGAATGTTGCCGCCACACCTGCCACGACCACTTCCTCTACCACACCAGCAACAACTGCGGCAGCGCCGGCTCCTGTCAGCCACAGCCCGACGGTGGCATTGCCAGTGAGCTCGCCAAACCGGCCGCCGAACCCTCTCGGCAGCGCGGGCGGGATGGGCGGAGCACCCAGCGCGGCCCCTGCAGCTTCGCAGGCTAAGAAAGATGACTGGGCGTGGGATGATTTCTAAGTGGATGCGAGGAGGACCTTGGTTACTAATGAGGCAAAAACATTTGAAAGCCTTGACTGGGTGTTGAGTAATTTACAAGCAAATCGGTGGCGTTGTCCCATTTAGGCGATGCGCTCTCTACATCGTCATCATGTGAACAGTTGTGGTGATAAAACTGAAGGCTTTTTTGAAAGACCTTTTTAATTAAATCGTATCAACACTAGTTTTTTTTGTCTGTTTGTTTGGTTGCTCTTGCTGATTTGTTTAATATGCAATTTAAAGAGTTAAAAGGAAATGCCGTGTGGATTCATATGAGCCACAAAACAGCACCTTTTTTTTTTTGCGGTGCTTAAAACAGCTGTGTCACCATGGTCACATTTCGTTTTCTTTTCTTCCCCTCTGCAAGAGTGTGCGTTAGCTTTGAAGTTGTCTGCCAAGGTCTGAATTTAAAAAAAAAAACTTATCGAAGTTGCTTTTGCATTTCCTCTCCTTTCTTGTATTCTCCCCTTTGTTACTCTCCCTTTCTTGCCTTTTAGTCAGAACAGAAAAAAAAAATTGACGTTTTGCAGAGTTGTGGTGGCGTGCATCCGCGCACTCTCTTGTCCTGCGTGTTCATAGTCTATCTTTCTTTGTGCACACCTTTATTTGGTGCTCTGGTGTCTTGTTTTTTTTTTTGTTCCTGTTTGCTTTTCTTCCTCTTTTTCACCTATAGATCTAGTACATCATTCTTCATTTGGTCAATTAGCAACATGGGTTCTCTCTTCCAGTTGCGCGATTACTGGTACACCTCCTTCACGGGGGAGGAGTTCAGCCCGTCAGCCATCACCCTCGCCGATCCAGATGTGAACATGCTCTTCGACAAGGTCGTCATCGGCTCCTTTCAGGGCATCCTCCGCATCCTGAACCCGAGCGCTGTGCAAGGCCCCATGCCGCCCGGCGACGTCCTGCTAGAGAAGCAGTACGACGAGCCCATCTTGCAGCTGGAATGCGGCCCCTTTCGGCCCTTCCAGTCCCAGAACTTCAGCAACCTGCTTGTTGTGCTCTTCCCGCGCTCCCTCGTGTTCCTTGAGATCACCGCGCAGGGGGCAAGCAACGCTCTCAACAACGGCACCGACAGCGGCACTGGTGCCAACAAGAACAACAAAAACGAAGACAATGATAGCCCGCCGGATGACACGAACGGTAATGGCGACACGTCCACGAGCCCCACCGATGCGGCTCCTCGCAAGCACCACCGCAAGAGCAGCAGCGCAGGTAAAGGGGCGTCGCCGCAGGAGCTCAGCTCCTTCTACGCGCTCACGGTGCACAGCGAGCTCTACCTGGAGCACACGGCGTACAACTTTGCCTCGGGCAACTTTGGCCGCATTGAGTATAATATGGTGTGCGTGCAGTCCATGGACGGCCTCCTCACCATTGCCGACCACAACAGCATTCTCTACCGCAGCTTCTTTCCGCAGAATCAATTTCTCCTGCCGGGCCCGCTGACGTACTGCGCCTTCCGCGACACTTTTCTAACGGCGAACAGCTCCATGTTCCTGCTGTGCTACAGCTACAGCGCGATTGTGAACAACACCATCGGCATTGGTGAACAGGACACCACCTCCGCTGCGGCTGCTGCTGGCCCCTCGTCGCCAACCAAGCAGGTGGCGGCCAGCCGGTCGAGCAACCTTCGTCCGCTGTGGGCCTTCAACTTGGGCGAGGACGCGGTGGACATCGCCGTCTGCCGCCTGACGCGCGGGCTGCCACGGGAGCAGGCGGACATCGTCGTGCTCTGCTCCACCATCCTGTACATTCTCAACGAGACGGGCGTGCCGCGCATGATCCGGCGGCTCGACGTGGAGGCGGCGTCGCTCTGCGTCTACCCGCTGCCGGAGATCCAGTACGACAACCTGCTCGTTGGCACCTTCAACGGCCTCGTCCAGGTGTACTCCGACACGGAGCTGGAGTGGAGCGCGGCGGTGCCGAGCGGGTCGGCGCCGCTGCACCTGAGCGTGTCGACGCTGTGCGGCGTGGAAGGCATGATCGTTAATCTGACGGCGGACAGCAGTCTCACGATCAACTACCTCGGCACGGACCCGGTGAACCAGCGTCCGCAGGCGTTGGACTCGAAGGCCACCAGCTACCCCAACATGATGCAGGAGTTAAAGGACGTCGATCAGCTCATTGACGGCTTCGTGGAAACGGCCGGTGGGTACGACAAGGCATTTGAGTCGTTGGGTCTCTCTGCATCAGAGAAGGCCGCCGGAAAGGAGGGAGCCGCGAGTGCGACGTCTCCAACGAAAGCCGCAGCACCGGACGCAGCCGCCGCCGCGAGTGCAGGCTCCTCGCAGCCTCCGCCTGCCGCTAAGTCCAAGCCTGCCGTCCCTCCAGCAGAGGTGGCGGTCTCCAGCGCGTTCGGTCCCGTCGATGCCGCCGCCAACGTGGCGACGCTCACTGTGACGCTGCAGACGCTGGCCAGCAGTGTCGACGGAGTCTCCGTTGTGGTGCAGGGTGTTGCCCCGTTGCAGGTGTCCCCGCCGCAGCACATCATTTCGCAAATCGATGCCAGTAGCACGAGCCAGCTCTCCTTCGTGGTCGGTGCGCAGCAGGACAAAGACCTCATCATCCCCTCCTCCCTTGAGCTCGAGGTCGTTGTCGTCTACCGTGGGCAGCGGCGGCAGTACCAGACGGTGCAGCACACCGCGCTGGCGCCGCTGCTGCTCGTGTCGCGGCCGGTGCCACCGATGAAGAACACCGCCTTCAGTGTGCAGATCAACACCGAGAAGAGCCCGCCGCCCTCTCTGGCAGACTTGTTCTCCGACATGGCAGCGTACGGCAACGTCGCCCCGAACGTGATGTCGCTGCACTACTTGAATGGCGCCGATGCGACGGTGCTCGTGTCAAAGAACGCCGCTCGCTTCAAGCTGCAGGGCTCGACGATGGAGGGCTTGTGGCTGCTCGCGTCCGAGGTGACGCGGCGGGTGCGGGGCTACTACGCCATCGACGCCAACCTCGCCTTCGAGATGCCAGACGACGTGCCGCTGACTGACTTTCTCGCTGTCGTCGACACGCACTGGGCCATCCGGAAAGAGATGGCGGCGGCGCAGACCGGCCTGGACCAGGCGGCGGAGCTTTTCCGCGCGGTGGAAAAGCGGCTGCTGGCGCGCTTTCGCGATCGCAGCCCGGCCGACGCCACCGCCGTCTCCGTTCTTTTTCAAGAGAGCTACAAGCTGCTGCAGGAGAGGGCCGACGCCGTCACAACGTCGAAGCGGCGCTTGCGGCAGGCCAGCGCGATGCTGAACTGCTGCGCGCAGCTCACGTGGCTGTGCTTCGAGCTGAAGATCCCCCGCATCAACGTCGAGGACGCGGCCACGCTGCGAACGCTCTTCCGATGCAGCATTAGTGACAGCAACGACGTGGGGTGGGAGGAGGTGACGGAGGCGGTGCTGGCAAAGGTGCTGGACATCAAGACAAAGAAGCTGGCCGCCACGACGCTGGAGCTGTCGACAAACACGGTGAACATTAAGGCATACGTGAGGACGTTGATGGACATGGTGAAGGAGGGTCGGCGCCTCTCCACCGCATAGGTCCCTTGATGGTGGATGAGTTGCAAGTATTGAGGGAACAGCTTTTTTTTTTGTTGTTTGCTTGCTTTTCCAGGGGCTTTCGAATAGATGTGATGTAAAACAATCGATGGCAGTGAATACGGGAAAGCAGCGTGTTTGCATTCGCGCCATGCTCTTCTCATGTGTATATTAGCAAGGTTTCTTTTTTGCTTTCTGGTGCTGTGTAACGGGTTGATGAGTTGGACAATACGCTGCAAATCTATCAGCTGTTGTTTCTGTTCTCTTTTTGTTTTCTTGCATTCTTTGAGTTCGCACCAATGCAGATGACGGCTGTCTGGCAGTCTCAAAAAAAATGAGATAAGAGGCGTTGGAGCTGCTTTTGCAGTGCAAGAAAGGAGATGTTTCACAAGGGTACAGCCGATGTAGAAACGATTGCAGGTCCATTAGTCTAAGGACTGGAGAGGCGGTAAAAAAAAACTACACTTACCAACTTACAGAACTCTCCTCACGACAAGAGATTAAAAAAGGATTTAAACGTAGCGTTATCGCGTAGCTGGCATTGACTCATATTCACTTTTTCTTTTTCATTTTTTTGTTTTTCTGTCCCCACCTGGTTCTTTCTTTCTTTGGCTGGCCTCCACAATCACCGTGGTCTTAATCTATTGCTTCCGTGGCAAAGGTTACAATCTCGAACCTTTAACATTAGTCCGCTAGAAAGGCATTCGGCCAAATTGCACTTCGAAAATCATAACAGAAAGTGTTCATTTTCTGACGTGTGTCTTCTCTCAATGAGCGGCCCACCTGGATCGCAGGTGGTGCCGAAGAAAAGCAAGCGCAAGAACAATAATAACAAAAAGCCAGACAACAGCACGGATGCACAACCGCAGAAAAGCGATGGCGCAGCGCAGACGGAACACATTAAAAGCGTAGTCCCGGCACCGTCGTCAGCGCCAGGCCCCACGTCCTCCTTTCAGATGCCGCGCCAAGAGCACGTGTATGTCGAGCCGTGTCCGCTAGCCGAGCTCTACGATCAGCTGCCTCATGGGGCGAGCAGCAGCAATAACAGTGCAAATCACGGCAACAACGGCGCAGCAGTTTCTTCCAGTGGACGCAACCGCAAACAGGCCAGCAATAAAAGGCGTGCCTTTGCCCCGCAGCGCGACTTTAGCGATCTCCCTTACCCGCGTGGGATGGTGAACAACAGCAACTTCTGCTTCATGAACTCCATCCTGCAGGCGCTCATCTTTATCCCTGCCTTTGCGCAGCTCGCCGTCTCGTGCAGCTGCGACCCGCAGGCCCGCGAGTGCTGCCCCACGCTGAGCACGCTGGGGAAGTGGATCCTGCAGTACTGGAAGCCCGGCTACACGCGACTCTCTGTCGTTGCCCCGCCGCTGATGCCTCGCGCCAAGCCCGGTGCTGGCGGGGGTAGTGCGGCGCCGTCTCCACCACCTTCGCAGCGAGCTCTCGACGGCAGTGTGCAGGAGGACGCGCAGGAGTTCCTGCAGAAGCTGCTGGAGCGCATCCAAGAGGAGCTCGTTGCCTTTGAGGACACCTCGCGGCGAGACTCGGAGGCCGTGTCCACCGCGCGCTCTGACAGGACGACCGCGACGGAGGACAACGCGAACAACACCACTGTCAGCAGCAATGCGGCGTCGCAGAAAGGCTGGACGGTCGTCAAGGGCAAGGAGAAGCTGGCGGTGCGGGAGCATGTGGATGTGCAGGGGCAGTCGCGGCTTTTGGGTGCCATCTTCGGTGGAACGTTGGAGAGCCACCTGCAGGGAAAGCAGCGCCAGCGCGACCACGTCTCGGTGGTGGTGGAAAAGTACTTTTGTGTCCCCGTAAACATCGGGTTTGCCTCCGAATGCACGATGGAGCAGGCGCTCGAGCACACCTTCACGTCAGAGCGCATCTACGACAGCGAACGCGAAAAGAACCTGAAGAAAACGCTGCGCTTTGGGCAGCTGCCGTCTATCCTGCTCGTCCAGCTGCGGCGGTGGGCAATGACGCGGGAGGGCAATCTCGTAAAATTAGGGAATGTTGTGCACCTGAAGCGCCTCTTACAGATCCCGCGGACCATCTGCGGAGATGAGACGCTGAGCAACGCGGAACGAACGTACCGGCTGCTGTCCGTCGTGTGCCACCGCGGTGATGCCGTGGGCCGTGGGCATTATGTCACGTACCTCGCGCAGCACGCGGCAAGCCCGGAGATGGCGAAGGTGCAGACCACAGGAAAAGGGAACGAGGCGGAGGCCGTGCGCAGTGCCCCTCCCAGCTCCTCTGTTATTCTGTGCAACGACACGAATGTTTCCGTGGCCGCGGCAATGAACATGGAGAAGGAGACGACCTACTTTTTGGTATACCAGAAAATGAATTGAATTTTCACTTTGTCTCTCTTTCATTCTTTTTTTTTTTTTTGTTTGTTGTGTCATTGTGTGTTCTCCGTTTTCCGAGTATGGCGCAAAACTGTTGTTCCGTGTTTGTTATCTGTGACCTCTGCTGAAGTTTTGTAGTAAGTTGGAAACCGCTTCGGTTTTTTTTTTTCGCGTTTATACAAGTGTACCAATCCAGAAAACAAAACACCACGATGAATGGCTGCGAAGGATGTGGCAGTAAGATTAGGCTCTGCAGAGCCCTGCGACAGTGTCGTTTGAAGGGGAAAAAATTACATAATGCACAACACACGAAATGAAAACGTTTTCTTTTACCGGTGTTGTTAGGTTTGCTGTATTTTCACCTTACTACAAGATTCCTTTGAATAGGACAAGCTCTTCATTACCGTGCAATTATCTGTGCTTAAAGAGGCGCACACCGTGTCGATATAAAAAAGAAAAGGGGGTTAGTCACAATAAGAAAAAAAAAGGACCTTTTCTTGCTTTTTAATCTCCATTTGAAACCATCTCCCCTCTTTTTGTCTTTCCACTTTTTTTTTTTCAACGCTACAATTGGACTTACTGTTGCAGTTTCTGAACACGCCGTATTTTCGTTTCTAACCGTAAGTACTCTTTTTGTTTTCTTTTCCGTTATTATTTCCTTCTTACAGTGGTCGTGTAGCGCTCATCACATAGCAAAGTCACGCAGCTTTGAGCCTCCATTCAAGCCATCACGATAGCCAACTAGCAAAAAAAAAAAAGCGTATTTGTGCTTTTGTATTTCTTTCTGACGCTTTTCCTCGTTTTTTTGTGTGCATACCTGACCCACATTGTTTTTCCTTCTTCTTCTACCTACTCTCATCCTACTTTTCAAACTTCTGGAACTTTTCCCCGGTTCTTCTATTCACATTCTGTTCTCATCTGCGTCAAAATAGCTCACTCAGCAAGCAAAAAAAAAAAAAACTGCTGCAGTGAAATTGTTTTCTTCTTACTTCTCCGCGTCACTCATCTCATTCTCCAGTCATGTCGTCTACTACAGTGCAGCAGCTCCCCCTCTTCCAGCCCATCACGGCCAAGTCGGAGGAGCGCATCACGCAGATGCTGAACGAGATCAAGAGCCTCTACGGCAGCCCTCTCCCGGTGCTCTTCCAGCGCGCGCTTGATCGCGACACGTCGTCGCTGCCGACGCCGCAGAACGATCTCCGGCTCATCTGCTACGCCTTCCTTGTCGCGCGCAACTGGAACGTCAAGGAGGCGGTGAAGATGGCGCAGGAGGCCAACCGCTTCATCGCGAAGTTCCACCTGGGCGATCTGCCGATGTTCCCCTCCGGCTACAACATCCGCGGCTACGATGAGGCAAAGGTGGCCGCCAAGTTTAACGCGCCGATTGGCACGACGAACTCGGACATCTACCGCTGCATGAGCAACATGGGCTCCCTCTCCATGTCCGGCTTCCACTACTGGGACCGCCGCGGCCTGCCGGTGGGCTACTGGCTTGCCGGGCGTATGCAGACCCACACGATGCTGAAGCGGGCCAAGGCGCAGCTGCCCGTCGGCACGTCGGTCGAGGACTACTTCCAGCTCTTTGGTGGCGGTCTGGTGGAGACGGGGTGGTTCCTCTGCGCCTACCAGGACGCCGTCCTCGCGGAGAACCCGCAGCCGGGCATCGAGATGGGGGCACCGCGCCGCAACTTCTGCACGGTTGTCGTGGATTGCAAGGGGCTGAACTACAAGATGATTGATCGCCCGCTGCTGGAGAAGGTGAAGGCAACGCTGCAGCAGATGAACTGCGTCTTTGCCGACTTCATCCACCGCGTGCTCGTCGTCAACTGCCCGCCTATGGTGAAGTTCGCCTACACGCTCATCAAGTCCGCCCTGACGGAGGGCATCCAGCAGAAGCTGACGTTTCTCTCGCCCGAGAACTCCGTGGCGGCGCTCGACGCCATCATTGGACTCGAGCGCGTGCCGAGCTTCATGGGTGGCCGCTGCAACTGCCCGGGCGGCTGCCTGCCCTGCTACAACCCGAACGCGGTGCTCAGCGCGGAGGAGGTGGTCGGCGAGGGCGACCTGACAACCGAGGACATCAAGCTCAGTGCCGGCTCGAAGCACGAGAAGGTGTTCGAGCTCGCGCAGGGCGAGGAGGTGATCTGGGAGTTCTCGACGACGAAGGGCGACGATGTGCGCTTCTGGGTGATGTTCTACCCGAAACAGGCGGGCATCTCGACGAACATGAAGAACGGCCGGATGCGCGTGAAGATTGACAAGACGGTGAAGCGGACAACGACGGAAAACCCGGTGGTGAAGCAGGAGAAGCTGAAGGACGGTGCGGACAGTTTCATGGCGCCGGAGGATGGTATCTTGCAGCTCGTGTGGGACAACAGCCGTGCCATGGTGCACGACAAGGCAATCCAGATGCGCGTGTACAAGTCCGACCCGCTCGTGGAAGCCGCAGAGTAAAAGAGAAAAATATTGATCCGAGAATTAAGACGAAAAGTAGTCGATTTTGTTTAAGTCTATTTTATTTGTGTTTAGCACTTACCTTTTCTTGGTTTTTCTTCTCCCCTTCTCACATCAGTGTTCTACGCCATGTGTATGTTTGACTTCCTTTAATGCGTAGCTTTTGTTTTTTTTCTATGACAATGGTAAAAATTATTATTTAAATTTTTCTCGATTTTGAAATGTGTGAATACGCCATACAGGTGCGCCGCGTTTTTGCTTTTAGGCTTTTCAACGCAGCGTACGTCAGCAAACAGTATTTCTTTGGTTACCTCAATTATTATCCCTTTCGCTTGGTTACTACTTTTGTTTATGTCTATCTTTTTTTTTTTCTGTGCCTCTTCTCTAAGCAATATTCTCCCGATTACAAGTAACAAGCGAGTAGAGACTCTGGCTTTGGTTTTTTCCTTCAAGTGTGATTTGTGTGTAGTTTCTGACAACGTGTTCGGGGGGACTTTCCTTGCGAACACTCGCTTTCTTTTTATGCCTTCTCTTTTTTTGTTTTATTTGGTCGCGACAGGATCAATTTATCGACGTGTTCAGAATCTGTAGCTGATCATTTTTTTTTTTTGCTTTCTTCCAATTTCGATTACGTGCTTTACAGTTTTTCTAGTGAATTATTATTTTCATTCGTACGCTTCATGACGGAATTGTTGAGAAGAAACGCTGTAAGACAGCAGTGGTCTTTACGTGCTTTTTTTTTTTTTCGCTGCCAGTGCGTTGTCTCCTTTGCTTTTCCGTCGCGAACGTGTGCTTCTCATGTGCACAGCTGGTTTTTTATATTTAGGCTTTTTTTCCCCATAGCAGACAAGGCGTGAAATGCTCTTTTTTTTCCTTGTCATTTTTCACGCGGCTTAGCTGCGCCAACGCATTTCTGTTCTGCTTTCTTGGGTACGATGTGTGCAGTTTTCCATTGCCATTCTTGGTTTTTAGTTTGTCTTTTTCACGATGTTTCTATTTCTTTTTTTTTCTTTTCGCCGGATGCGGTGTTTTTGGGGATAAAAGAGTGTTTGTGATTGTGATTGTTGTGTCGACTTGGTGCGTTCCCGTGTGATGCTTGTCTGTGATGTGCTACGTGTACTGCCGTTATGTTTTTTGCCTTGTCGTGCGCTTGTTGTTTTGGTTGTAAGTAGCGGGGTGACGCTGCTCTATGTATTGTTGTGATTGTGGGACAAAGTAAATGGAAAAAACAGAAGTGAGGATGATCTCCGTGGCGACTAGCGAAGGTGCCACTTGAACACGAACGACACACTTCGGCGCCGCCAACAATGTTTATCATTGTGATTTCTAGCGGCATCCTTAGCAAATGCAAATCGTTGCTGAGATCAGACAAGTCTTTTTTTTAAGTAAAAAAAAAAAAGTAGGACCATTGTGACGAAGCGCTGTGAGGTTGCAGTCTGTTTGTTTCTTAGAAAGAATGACAAAACGGGTGTTTTTTTTAACTGCTCTTCTTTTATTTAACTACCTTTTTCTTTCCTAATTTCTCAACAGCGGGAAGCCGTATCACCGACCAGTTTATTGTAAGCTGTGCGTGACAAACACAGCAGCATTTAAAATAAAAAACAAGTTGCATCGTGCAAACAAACTAGTACAACAAGAAAAAGGCTTTACACTCATTCCCTGAACTCGCACGTGCTCATCAAGTGTCGGAAAACACGGCCAATCGATTTCTTCGCAGTCACAAAAAGAAAAAGTCAGACAGTACCATTCTTTTTCTTTTTTTCTTTTCCTCCTCTCCCAAAGGTTTTTTTTCTCTTTTAACAATGACAGAGATTCACGGCAAGAAGATGTACCGCTTCGCCAAGCTGACGCCGGAGCGAGAGCAGAAGATTACGGAGGTAGAGCAGCGCATGCGCCGCACCTATGACCCACTGCCAAAGCAGCTGCTCCGCATGGAGCACTACGCGCCATCGAAGCCGGACACGCCGACGACGCAAAACAGCACGCGCCTCTACTGCTACATGTTTCTGCAGGCGCGGGAGTGGAGCGTGGACAAGGCCTTTGCCATGATGAGGGAGTCCGTCGAGTACCGCAAGCAGAACAAGCTGGACGAGCGAGGCGAGCTGCCGCCGGCGATCCCCGTGCACGGCTGGTCGATGCCGGAGATCCTCAAAGAGATGGATGTGCCGCAGCGCGACTCCGATGACGAGATCACCCGCATCACGGCGGCCACGCGCTCCTTCCTCGAGATGGGCTTCCACTACTGGGACCGCAACGGGCTGCCAACCTTTTACATGATGCTGGGCGGCGTCAAGGCGCGCACGGGAATCAAGAAGCTGAAGCAGATGGCCAAGATCGGCGAGACGCCGCTGGACCTGTGCTGGAAGGTGCTGCAGCACATCATGGGCGTAGGCGAAGGACTCGCCATCGCGCAGCAGCGCGGGTGCGAACTTGGCGTGCTGGACGTGGACGCCTCGGAGGGCCACATCCGCTCGTGCAACATCGTGCTCGACATGAAGGGCTTCACGTACCGACTCATCTGGAAGCCTGCGATCGATCTCATGCGTGGGGCTTTGAACCGCCTCTTTCAATACTACCCCGACTGTGTACACCGCATCCTTGTCGTGAACTGCCCCCCGACGATCATGTTCGGCTACAAGCTCATCCGCCCAACGCTGCCGGCCTCTGTGCAGCGCAAGGTGGTTTTCGCCAGCCCTGGTGAGACACTCAGCGCCCTCTCACTGATTATCGATCCGGTGCTGATCCCTGCGCGCTACGGCGGCAAGTGCCACTGCGAGGGTGGTTGCTTCAGCTCGTGTGAGAGTGGTGCGGCCTCGTGCGTGGACGACAACGAAAGCGAGACCGGAGATGTTATGACGGAGAACATCACCGTCACGGCTGGCTCCGACTACTGCCGCGTGTTCGACCTCGTCCTCAAGGATACGGTGGTGTGGGAGTTCGCCGCGGCGCAGGGAAGCAGCGGCGTCTCCTTCACGGTGTACTTTGTGCCGAAGGACGAGGCCGCCGACATGCGCTGGAGCAGTGTCAGCGTGAAGAAGCTGGCACCTTTTCTGGTCTGCAAGGACCACCCCACCAACGGCGCGGACACCTTTGTGGCGCAGGCGGAGGGGACGCTTGTGCTGATGTGGACGAACCGGAGGGCCTGGTTTGCGTCGAAGCATCTGCAGCTCCGAGTCTACAAGGAGGCCACCGAGGTGAACGGTTGAAAGTGGCGAGACGGAGAGAAAGGGATGGAGAGGCATGGAGGTGCATAAGTAGTATGCTCGAGCTAAAACAATATATATCGCTTTCGTGTTCCTGCTTAGGACAACACTGAACAGGAGAAGCTTACCTCGCACATCCAGCGCTCCTTTTTTTTTTTTTGCCTAAGGACTCTCTAAAAAAAAACTACTATTTTTTTGTCATTCGTGTCTTGGGCTCTCCGTCCAAGGAACCGCTATTGCTTTTGCTTTTTTCCTTCTTCTTTATTTGTTTTCCATTCTAGCGCTTGCTTTTGAAATGCTATTACTTTTCTGCTTGCTGCTCTCCCTCAACAAGATTTTTCATTTTCTGAAAATCAAGCAAGACAATCCAAAAATAGCTACAGCGCACCTCTCCCCATGTTTTTCTAAAGCTTGATTCGTATTCCATAAAAATCGCTTCATTGAAAAAAAAAATTGTTTTTCTCTCCTCTGTGCACATTTTTTCCGGGATTCAAAATCTTCTCTTTCTTTTTTATGTGTTTCCACCTTGTTATTAGTTTTGTTACTTTTTTTGACTTTAATTAGTCTTTCGATGTTCCCACCCCAGCGCATCGCGCTCATTCATTCTTTTTTTTTTTCACCGTTTTTCGTTTCGTTTCATTCTTCTATTATTTTCACTTTGAAGTAACGAACTCTCTTATTTGTATCTAGTCAAAAGGAATTCAATTAACAACTAAATTGAAGTAGTAAACGAATCGAGTAGGTTTTGTGTTTCGGAGATGAGAACTCAACGTTGAAGGTGGAGGTTGCTGAGCAAATTTGTGTACAATAATTACCTAAAGCGAATATCTGTTCTGAAAAGTGTTTTTTCTGTAATTGTTTTTTTTTCCCCCGCTCTCCAGTTTTGTCGCATGTGTCCATCCATTTCCCTGACGTCTCTTTTGCATCTCTTTTGTTGTTTTATGGTTTCTGACCATCTCAGCTTTGTCGTGTCGTTGTAATAGTGTGATAACACTTCACAAGACACTTTCAGGCATAGATATTTTTGTCAACATCTTTGCAAAGCAACAAGGTGCTTTTCTGTCCACGTAGTTACTTCAAAGTGTTCCTCCTTGCATCTTGACAAATACAGTTTGGCATCGAAGCTCATAAGTTTCGGTCTCTTCTACGTTTCTCAACATCATTTGACAGGAACAAAGTCGCTGCATCAGATAGATAAAAAAAAAAAAATTGGGATTGCTGCTAGCTATTCTAGATCAGTAAAACAAATCAATACTAAACTAACAAAACATTTTTTATACTTTTCTTCTTCTTTAATTATTCGCACTTCCTGCGTTTGTTTTCCCTAATCACAAAAAAAAAACATTAGTTTAATCGAGTGTAATCCTCTCTCGTGCGTTTAGGTTACTTTTGGTTTGATTTTGTCTTGATCTTTGTGTGTTTGTGTGCGCGCACACAACGTGTTGAAGTACTTTCAATAAATTGCGGCGAAAATGGTGAAAATTGACGATATCCCCGAGTCGGTGCCGGAGATGGCCGTCCTCACACCCGAGAAGGAGGAACAGATTCAGGAGTTCCTGGGCAAGGTGGACGAACTCTACAAGGACAAAACCCCGTTTTACATTGCCCGCGAGAGCACCCCCGAGAAACGGCGAATATTCGCCTACAAACTGCTCACCGCGCGGCGGTGGAAGACAAAGAACGCGCTGGACATGGTCGAAAAAACGGTGGCGTTTCGCGCACAACACGGGATGGATGCGTGGAAGCTGTTCCCCTGCGCTTTTCCGCTGAAGGGCTACGACGAGGCCGCGGTTTGTGAGATGTTGAAGACGATGCCCGGTTGCGAGAATCTTTTTCCCCGCGAGGGTGTCAGCCAGGTTGACCTGTGCTACCGTGCCCTGCAGGCCTCCTACGTGAACGTGTACCACTACTGGGACAAGGAGGGTCACCCGGTGTTGTACGACTGCTGCGGGCACGCCAACGTCGCGCAGATTCTGCGCGATCTGGCACACATCACACCACACGGCAAGTCGCTCGGCGAGGTCATTGTCCCCTACCACACCTACATGAACGAGGTGCAGTACTACCTCATCGAGTACGCCGATCGTCTCTCGAAGCAGGCGGGCAAGCACCCGATCATGGGCATCACGGTGGTGATGGATATGGAGGGCCTCAGCTTCAAGGTGGTGCGCCGCAGCTTCATTCAGGTCATCCGCGCCATCTTCGAGGTGGATCAGGCCTACTACCCAGAGGTGCTGCACCGCCTGTTCATCATCAACGCACCGTCCTTCTTCCGCATGGCGTACGACTTCGTGAAGGGCAGCCTGGATGAGAACACGCGGCGCAAGCTCGTCTTCAGCTCCGATAAGAAAGAAGCACTGGAGATCCTGAGACGCGTGATTGACGACGACAAGATCCCGTGCGAGCTGGGTGGCGGATGCCGTTGCGCGGGCGGGTGTCTGCCGCGCTACGTGAAGCCGTCGACTGTTGCGAGCGGCAGCGAGTCTGCGGCGACCAACAGCCTCACCAACGAGGACGCCGAGGAGGAGTACACGCACACGGAGAACGTGCACCTGAAGGCAGGCAAGGAGTGGACGCAGACGTACGAGCTGTTTGTTGGGGAGAAGATGTCGTGGGAGTACTCGGTGGCGAGCAATGCGGAGATCGTCTTCACGGCTGTCTTCGAGCCCACAACGGGCAGCAGCGACGTTGACGACGCCATCTCCGCGGACAAGAGCGTCAACTCCAAGAAAAGCTCGTCCAAGCACAAGTCGAAGGAGGAAAAGGAGGCGGCAAGCAACACGGCGGAGACGCTGCGGCAGGAGAAGTCGAGCATGGGCATTGGCGCTTACAAGGTGACAAACCCCGGCACGCTGACGCTGACGCTGAGCAACAAGCACTCCTGGATGCACGGCAAACAGGTGGAGCTTTTTGTGACGCGAACAAAAGACACTGCTTGATGTCCAATACGTTTCAAAAAAAAAAAAGGCTTTTCTAAACTCCGCGGGGTTTTCTGCTTTTTTGATTCTGTTTTTAATGTCATTTCGTTGCGCTTACTATTCTCTGTTGCGAATTTAACATGGACAAACGTAATTTTTGTACTTCACAACCGAAAAAAAAAGAAGAAATGGTGCCTTTTTTTCTCTTAAAAAAGGGGGCTCCGACGGTCAACGTCACCAGTTGAAGTTGCAAGTATCCTTTTTATTTTTCTTCCCCGAAACTTGACGCGGGTAATTCACTTCCGTGTTTAATCCTTCAAAGCCCTTACTTGACTTTAATACTGCTCCAATTTCGTTTTTAAACATCTGCTCTTAAAATACAGTGCGCTAAAAGTAATACGTTTTGTTTTGTTTGCTTAGCGAGTCTCTTCACTGTGCATTTTTTTTCTCTTAGTCTTGCTACACCTATGTGTTTGAGTTTTCCAATGTGTGCTACTGCTCCTGAAAAATGCAGCTCACACTTTTTTTTTAATTTATTTTGTCTTGCTCTCGCGCGCGTGTATTGCCACTTTCTTTAAAATGTTTAGTTGCTTTATTTACCTTTATTCCAATCGTTTATTTCCTTATGCGAACGCGCGTGACTTTTTCGCTTGCTACAACAGAAAAAAAAAAAGGAAAGAAAAAAAAAACTGATGCGTTTCGAAAGGTGGCAGTGTAAATGGTTTACTATTGCGTATGCAGTGGGAAGATGTTTTGCTCATGCAGCACTCAAATTTCGAAGTATGAAAGGTTGATGATCGTGTAGCGCCATACGCTCTTCCTTGACTTGTGAGATTTTGTTTTGTCCTTCCACACTCACATTCTCTCCCAACCTATCTCTCTCTCTCTCTCTGAAAACCATTAATAAAAGTTGCTCAGAGCTGGTTCAGAAACACTCAAACGGACTTTTTTGTTGTTGTTCTCCTCAACGCTTTCCTTTTTCTTCAAAAGAAGCAAACACAAGAAAACTTTTCACAGTCCTGGAATATTGTACATCGTTAAAATCATTTTCCTCTTATTTCCGTATTTGTTTCCCCACGGAGTGCAAGTTGGCGCTTTCTGCGAACGCAAATCAGTTTTGATTACGTAGTAACCTTTGCCTTTTTACCTTTTTTTGTCAAGTAGCTTTCACTTAAATAAGAGAGGCGGCTTGTGCATTGGACATACGCTTCTACAATTGTTAATTTTGTGCGAGCTAACAATAACATTCGCTAATCTACAATTCACGCTCAAGGCTCCTACTTCGAGCGCGGTTTTTTAACAAGCAATACGCTTTCGGTGAACCGTTTTCTCTTTTGGACACAGTCAACTTAGTCTCTTTATTCCTTTCCTTTCCTCCGTTCTTATCTAGCGATAATTTTTCCTGTTCCTTCTCTCTCTTCCAATGAGCAATGGCAGGCTGTCTGCGACGCTCCGCGAGGAGGTGTTGTGCGATGATGCAGCGCTGTGCTCCTCCCGCACGGACTGCATCGACCTTAATCCGGAAGACGAGGAGACGGTGACGGCTGCTATCAAGGCACTGCAGCACCAACTGAAGCGCGTAGCCGGCAACCGGGACGAGACGAACGCCATCGACTGGCCTACGGATGGGTTGATTGATTGTATCACCGCCACGGAGTACCTCGCCCACTTCTCCTACGGTCTCCGACCTGGGGAGGGGCGCTACGTTGTCTACCGCTACTTAAAATCCAACAGCATGAGCATTCCCAAGGCATTGGAGGACCTCTCACGCTGTGCCGAGTTCCGCAAGAAGCAGAACCTGGACAAGATGGCGCTCTTCCCGTGTCTCATCAGCATCAGCGGCTACGACCAGGCGGCCATGTGCGAGGAGCTGCGCATCCCCTTCATCCACAACCTCACCTCCGGCAAGCGCTACGTGGACGCGGAGGGACGTCTGCGGCTGGAGCAGGACCAGCTCGACTACTACAACGTCCCCTACGAGGAGATCTACGCCAACCTCGGCGCCACCGCCGACGCCGCCGCCGCCAGCACGCCGGTGTCCACCCCGCACGGCTTGACAGACTCCACGCCAACGTTTTTCAACAACACCAACGCAGCAGCACACAACGGTGCAAAGAAGAGCACCAGTGGTGGTGGTGGTGGTGGTGGGGGCCTCGCTGACGGCCGCCATGCGGAGGACGAGGACAACAACCGACGCATGAAGGACTCGTTCGACTCCATGTTCAGCAGCGAGGACGGCGCGCGGCGCAAGCAAAACGCGTCGGCGGACCCGTCCAGCACCGGCGGGTGGCGCTCCTTTCTCCCCTTTCACTTTTTCGGCCGTGGCAAGGAGAAGGAGAAGAGTGGCTCGCCCGGCCCGCACTCGCGATCACCAAGCGTCAACAACAACAATAGCAACAACAAGAGTCCTGATGGGAAAAAGATGGGCCGCTTTCAATCGGCGTTGTCGGTCAACGGCAGCCTCCGCAACGAGGGTGGAGAGGAACACGAGGACTCAGAGGATGTCGCCGACAACCAGTCCGCCGCCAGCCGCGGTGCGATTCTGCTGAACTCCGCCGCCGCCGGGGAGGCGCTCAGCGGCAACCCGTACACCCTCTACCACGACAGCCTCAACTTCCACGGCATCCTGCAGCCCATCATTGCCGTCATCACGAAGCACGTCCCTTTTGCCTTCCACTACTGGGATCGCGAGGGCCACCCGATCATGTATTGCCGCCTCAGCGGCCTCAACTCGAAGCGGCTGATGCGGGACCTCTTCGCCCTCACCCCCGTCGACGCCGAGCCGCGGGCGCTGGCGGTGCTCTTCAACACGTACGCCCTCGCCGTGGTGGAGCAGCTCATTCGCTTCTGCAACCGCAAGAACATGGAGAGCAACGAAATCCATGACGCCCTTCTCACGCAGGTGCAGCGCCGCGACCGCAACGCCCTAGCGTCGAGCGTGTCCGCCGGGCTCTTTCGCAAGAAGGCGCCCGTGGGGTCTTGCGTGGTCGTGGTCGACTGCGCCGGGCTCCACGTGCACCGCTACCTGTACAAACCGCTGCTCGTCATGATCAAGTCCATTGTCCGCCTCAACGTGCGTCATTACCCGGAGCTGATGCACCACGCCTACATCACCAACTGTGGCGCTGCCATGAGCTTCTCCTACCTCATGATCCGCAGCCTGCTCAGCGAGGAGACGCGGCAGAAGGTAACCTTTTGCAGCCGTCACAACAGCGCCTCGACGCTGCTCGAGACGATCAGCAGCGACCTTCTTCCTCAGGAGCTGGGCGGCAAGTGTCAGTGCCCTGGCGGGTGCATTCCCTCCGTTGCCGCGGCGATGCCGGAGCGCGACCCGCTCTCGCTGAGCCGCAGCCGGGGTGACAACCACTCCTCCTCCATGTCCCCCAACAGCGAGACAAGCAGCGTGTCGCAGATGGGCGACCACTTCGGCGACCGCGAGCTGGTCGTGCACCCGCTGCACTGCACCGTGGAGCGCCTCAACCTCGGCCCGCACGGTTCGAAGACGCTCTCCTTTGCGATGGACGCACACACGGAGATCATTTGGGAGTTTATGGCCAAGGAGAAGCAGAAGGTCACGTTTTCTGCCGTCTTCGTGTCTGCCGGGGATGATGGGGCGATGCTTTCCTTGGTGCCACGCCGCCGCGTACGCAACGACGCCGGGCACTACATCTCCACCTCGTACGGCACCGTGATCTTCAAGTGGAGCAACAAGCGGAGCTACTTCCGTCACTGCCGCGTCAACCTCAAAGTGTACCGCGAAGAG
This sequence comes from Crithidia thermophila, assembly GCA_030849055.1. Taxonomy (NCBI): domain Eukaryota; phylum Euglenozoa; class Kinetoplastea; order Trypanosomatida; family Trypanosomatidae; genus Crithidia; species Crithidia thermophila. Next base: position 55,866 of record JASAOP010002828.1, read on the forward strand.
CAGACCGTTGCCACAATGGACGGATACTGAGGACGAAAGAAGAAAAGGGAGTGGAGAAACGAAAGCTGCTTTTTTTGTCTATTAACAACTTCTGGTGCTGCTGGTTAGAGAACTGATCAATTCTTATCGATGTCACCTTTTCTTACCTTTTTTTTGTTTTTCTGCTAATAAACATTTTACCTTTCCTTCTTTGTGTAATTTGAAGGTGTTCTTCTCGTTTTTTTTTTTTTGCGAGCACGAACACAAACCAAGTATTGCAAAAACTGCGCCTTTGCAGCTTACAGAATTTGCCTGTTTTTTTTTTTCGGCTTTTCTCATTTTTCTGACCAGCGTGCTGCTTATCGGTGCGTTCTTTGATGCCCCGGCCTTTGACGTGCCGAAAACGCTTTTTCTGAGTTTCTGACTTTTCAAAAATACACCTCTACCCATGCCAGAGCCTTCGTTCCCTCAAGTCATTGTGCTGTTTTATCCATATTCATAAACGTGTAACCTTATACAAGACACTTTTTCTTCTCCTAGCGTGTGGAAGTAAACACAAAAAAAAACATTATTTGCGTTTCGAAAACCCGTTCTATTTCTTTCTTTTTGAAGCGCTGATGTTGGTGGCTGTGCTATATATACAAATACGACAAAAAAACGTCCTTTTTTTTCTTCTATTTGCTTCAAGACTTATTCCAATCATTCAGTTTCAACCAATTAAGCTTACCGGTGATAAAGATCGTTCAGCAAGAGGAAAAACGAGAAGACGAGTTTTTTATTGACGAGCTCGCGGTTTGAACTACTCCAGCAGTAAATAAGAATCCAACATCAACGATGAAGCCTTTTTTTTCGCACTGAAAGGAAAACACACTTTTGTGATCGTTACGGCCCTTGCAGTAGTTTCGCGAAATATCCAAAAGAAGGAATGCACTCGATCTCCTATGTTGTATGCCGCTTTCTCTGCCACATTCCAACATAAATCTTTTATACCTCTTTTCACACTTATTGAACCACTCCCATCCTTCTGACAGCCACGTTGAGCCGATAACGTAACGTTTGTAGCGGCAATTTGAAACGCTGTGTTTTCTGTAAGCTGCCGTGTTTACACACATTTAACTCGACCGCTTTTTGCTTCTTTTTTTGTGTGCTGGCGTTCACATTCACACGAGCAATTCATTTGAAAGCAACTGTTTACGTTTTACCTTCTCGGTGAGTATTTACTTTTTACAATTTCTTTAGAGATTTCACACGCGTAGCAAGAATGTTTTACAAAATTGTCCTGCAGCGCACGATCAACGTGAAGCCTGCGGACCTGTGCAACACGCTCAACCGCAGTCTCCTGACTTTTCTGCGCGAGGCGGTGGAAGGGAAGCCGCTGCCGTCACCGGACCGCCTCGTGAGTGCCGCCGTGGAGTACAAGTCGGCTGCCAAGTCGTCGGCGGTCGTGATCGCCGTGTTGGATATTCTGAACGCGGAGACGCTGCAAGGCAAGGTGCTCGATGACGGTAGCGTGTCGTTTCGTCTGACCTACGAGGCGATGGTGCTGAAGCTGCACCGTGGCGAGGTGCTGGACCTGCTCGTGAGCGACGTCGACGAGACCGGCTTCTGGGCCAGCGTCTACGGCATTGACAAGCTCTTTGTGAACCGTAATCAGATGGGCGAGGACGGCGAGAGCGGCGCGGCGGAGTGGTCCTATGAGCCGGAGGCGGCCGCGTGGGTCACGCGCGATGATCGCCGCTCGATCAAGAAGGACACGTTGGTGCGCATCCGCGTCATCGCGGAGACGTCGCAGTCGGAGCGCGGCATGGCGGTGGGCACGATCGGAGCTCCTTTCCTCGGCCCTCGCCTGGGAGGTTATTAGAAGAGGACGAGAACAACAATTGCCAACGCTCTCTCTATTTGTCTGTTTTGTTTGGCCTGTAGGGTTTGGCAGTGTTCTATTTTCTTCAGATACTCTGTGATTGTTGTTATTTTTGAATGCTGGATGTGTTTCTCTTTACGAGAACGTTGTTCATCGTACTTTGTGTCGAATGCTAAATGTAACACTTCTCTTTGCGTGACGCTAATTACCAAAAAAAAAAAAGGACTGGATTTGTTTTCTGCTTTTGCTGCGCTTGTGCGACAGTATGAATGAATTTATTTAAGTTTGTTGCTCACGTACAAGAGGCTTCCACACCGTTGGCTGCAGCACTTCCCTGAAAAGAAAAAAAAGTGAGCCAGCTCCTCCACAACTCGTACATGTATCTCTGAAGCTGTATATAAAAACAAACGAAAGTACATTCTTCCACCCTTATTTTCCCCCGTTTACTACGTTTTCTTACACCTCTCCTCACAATTTTTTTTTTGCTGGTTTCCGAATTCTACAACTCTGTGATTAGAAAAATAGAAAAGAAGTGATACATCACGGGTGATTCTCCGTTGCGAGCGCTCCTTGCTGTCGATTTGCGTTTAACATTTGTCCATTATGAGCACTGAAAAGGACGAAAAGCAGCGGGATGATGCTGCAGAGGCACGTCAGCGGTCCCTCTTTTGGAAGAGGGCTTTTATTGGCGTCTCGGTCGTGTTAGTGATTGGTGTTGCGTGGAGGTCGGTGTATGTTAGCAATCAAAAGGAGCTTCAGCTGCGCCGGGCACTGCGCAAGTCGCAGCGGCTGCACGACTCACTGACAGACGTGCCCGGCCGCCGCTTCTCCACGCTGGACGTACGACCTTCAGCGGCGCAGAAGAATGACCTGATTGAACGCTACGGATAAAATACTATTTTTTTGATTGCTTCACTGAATCCGGAGCTTTCTCAGGTTCGCAACAGAATTGATGAAGCTCTGTTACCAGCCACAGCTTTCAGAGCAAAGGTACAGAAGGGCTGGTTAAAGACTGTGCAGTGGTACAGGCCTCTTACCGTGTGAAAGTAAGTTTTTTTTTTTCGTTTTCACAGTTGATGAAGGTGGTGTCTAAGTGTGAGTGATTATGATTCGGCGAGTTGTTACAGAGCTAAATAAATGAAAAATAGATGTACAATTGTTTAAAGCCAACCACTAAAAAAGCGTGGTTTAATGTTTTTGCACGTTGCTATGAACAAAGTGGCAAACGTAGAAGGTAGAAACAACTATTGTTGTGAAGAAAGCATCCGAGGATAGTAAATCATGGTCCTTCAATATTATCGCTCTTCGCTGCTTGTACATGGTATAAAGCTGTTAGTAACGTTTCACTTTCTCTCCATTCCTTTTCTCTCTTATGTTAACATTTTATCAAACCATCTTTCTCTTTCTCGAACTGACACACGCACATCCTCTCCTCCTTCGACAACGCGGGTTTCACGCTCTAGCTTCTCTGTTGAAAAACAATAAAGGTACCTTGTACACGTGCACGGCGGAGATTCTTACTTTTTGTTCTCATTAGGTTGTGTATTTTTTCCGGGACACCGTTTCTGATTATCGCCATTGTACCCGCGAACTTTTTTTTTCTACCGTCATTGTCTTTTTTTACGCAAACACACACACACACACACACTAAAAAAAAAAGGCACCTTAATAGTTTTTTTTCTTGCTTTTGTTGAAAATTGGTTTGTTGTTGCCAACTGCTTTGCCTGTGGCGTGCAGTCGCATAGCATTATCAGCAAAAAGAAAAAACCTTTTTGACGGTTTTCTTGTATAGCAGCCTCGCCCTGACACAAAAAAGAAAAACCTTTTTTTTCTTCTCCGTTGCAGCCATCACTCTGACATCTGCAGGTAAGCGCTGCAGTGCTGGTGCTTTCCAGACTTCTTTCGCGTTGTTGTACTTTTTTGCGCGAAGCATTCCTGACAAACACCCTGCACATTGCAGACACAAGACTATTCAGTGGAAAAGCTGGGCTGAAAAAAAAAAAACTGAACCAGGCACGATTTGAAAAGCAAACGCGTTATCTTTTTTCCCCCCTTGCGGTTCTTGTATACATCTTTTGCATTGCGCGGTCGCTCCCCTTTTTTTTTTCTGCAACTTCTCCTTCTCCGTGCAGTTCGTATTTCATGCAGGCGGAGCCGAACCCGCTCGACGTTGCCAACAGCAGCGCAGAGGACTTTCTGCGAATGCACGGGTATTGGCTGCAGGCACCGCTGGTGGGACAGGACTCGGTGCCGAACTCGGACGACATCACCAGCTCCACCACCACACCCCTCCACAAGGAAAACAGCGGCTCCGCCCACCCTCTCGGGCCGTACTACTTTCCCGAGTCCGTTCTCTCCCCACCCAACCGCGGCCCTCTCGTCGAGGACGACGAAGAAAGCGACCAGGACGAGGGCGGGGCAATCGCCTTTGAGTACTATCTGCAGCGCAGCGTGAGCGGCCACACGCCACCACCGCTGCCACCGGCACCGACTGTGTACGCACCGGCGCAGCGGGCCTACAGCTCCGGCGAGGCGTCGCCCGGCACTGCGTCGGATGACGACGGCGTACCGGTGCTGGAGGAGGAATCCCTCGGTGACCTTGACAAGGTGATCGGCTACGGCGGCGACCGCGGCTCCTTTGTGTGCCGCGTGGCGTTCCCGGCTCTCCTGCAGGTGTTGCAGCAGCGAGCACCGTCCTACGCATCGCCGTGGACCCTCAGCACCTCCCCGGAGCGAGACCAGGAGGCGTACAAGCGCTATCCAGTGCACATCAGCCCCGACGAGCTGTCGTTTGTCGCGACGGCGTACCGCTGCGCTGGCGACAGTGCGCACTGCCAGAGCGCACACAGCCCATTTCTCACGTCGGAGGAGGCGCAGTACGCGGCGCTGCATCTGGTGCTGCCCGACGCGATTGTGACGAGAGATGGCCACAAGGTTGGCCTGCTGATGCCGCTGTACAACTGCAGCCTGAAGGAGTTTTTGCAGAGCCTCAAGCCGGATGCGCTGAGCGGCAGCCACTCGTCTCGCCTGTCGCGCCCGCCAAGCAACTACCCCCACGACAATTCCTTCGCAGAGGACAGCAGCGGGGGCGGTGGTGGTGGGGCCTTCAACTCTGCTGTGAAGTACAGCCCGGTAGACTCGATGCGGGCGATTGGCGCGATTGCCTTTCAGGTGCTGGAGGCGATCGCGTACCTCAACCACCGCCTCCCGCACGGCGACGGCTTCACCGGCTACACCCACAACGACCTGCACCTTGACAACGTGCTGCTCTCCTACGAAGGCGATGTGGCCCTCTGCGACTTTGAGCTGGTTGCCTCGACGCCGCAGGCATCGCACAGCTGCGCCATCCGCCGCCTCCCACCCTCGTCGCGGCAGTCGCCGTACGGTCTCTTCACGGAGACGGCCGACACGTGGGCCTTTGGTCTGATGCTGGTCGGCCTCCTCACCGGCGTCGACCCGCTCTTCACGGCGAGCATCGTCAACGACTTCAGCGACGGCCCGCAGCTGAGTCGCTGGGACGGCGAGAAGTGCGTCCTGGACTGGGAGGACAACATCAAGGCGCACGTTGAGGGCCTGCTGCGGCGCCAAGATCCGACGGGGCGGCGGTTGAGTGAGGCGCAGAGCATTCTCCAGTTGTGCGGCAAGTGCCTCGTCAACGACGGACGCGCCACGCCGCCGCGGGCGGTGGACCTGCTGGAGGAGCCGCTGTTTCGGACGTACCGCAGCGACTTCCGGCAGGCGACGAAATACATTCGTGAGTGGATCGCCACAAAACCAAGGTGAGCTGAGGAGCCAGATGTTTCCCTCTTTTTGTGTTCTCCTCACCTTAGTCACTCTGAAAGACGGTCCGTGGCGACGTTTCAGCTGTCGGAAATGAGTAAACAAGTGGGGGTGGGGGGAGATTGAGCTGTTTTTCTGTCCCCTTATGAATTTTTCTTGTTTCTCTTCTTGTAGTTTCAAAACGAATGCACGTTATGATGCTTTGTAGCTTTCATGGTGCTTTCAATGCAGGGACATGTTGATTTTGTTCAGTACTTCTATCTTCCAGTGTGTAAAAGACGAACGATCACTTCTGATTCTTTTTTTTTCTTTGTCACTGTGTACGAATGCTCGTTGTTGGCAAACTGCGTGAAGAGTGTTGGAAGCGGCGCAACTAAAAGAAACATACACATTTTCTTTTTTTGTTGCTGTTGCTGTTGCTGTTAGCGATTACCCTCTTCTTTCGACGGCGGGAAAGATTGATGGCGAGTTTTTTTCCCTTTCTGAGGTGACTGAATTGTACCAGTTACCTTGCCGCATCCTTGATACATACAACGCAAAAAAAAAAAAAAATAGCCACTTCTCACAAGCAACTAATATTAATAAACTGGTGACTTTGCTGTACTAGATGTTCAGTTCATTAAAAGTTTATAGCTTCTTGTTTGGATAAAAGAAAAAAAAAAAAGAACAGCAAGACTGTTCAAAGTCATTGAAAATTTGTCGCTCTTTGTTCCAGCAAAAAAAAAAAAGACCGATTTGGCGGAGCCATGTCAACGGAAATGCGTACAATTAGGACGATGTTTTTGTGTTTCTTAATATTAAAGCAATCCCTCCTCTCTTCTTTCTCATTTTTCTCTTTCTCTTTATTTTTTTTTTTAGCATACGCCACTTAGTGCGCGCAGAGAGAATACTGTGCTTGTGCTTCGCACCTTGTAAAAAGGAAACTCATAGTTACTCTTGAGTTTGAGTATATTGTTGCTTTTCATTCTGCTTATTTTTCCTCTTCGATACCACGCAGAGCAGACCTCTTTCAAAGAGCACCATCTTGCCCGCATTTGTTTTCCTCTTCGTTGTCCAGCGGACGTAGAAATGTTCCGGCAGTCGTGCGCTCTTCGCGTGCTGGTTGGTGCCGGCACGCGGCTGCTGCGTTGTTCCTCCTCCGGCGCGTCGGCGTCGCCGAACCTGAAGGAAACGGTAACGGCGCAACTGGAAAAAGAAGGGAAGGCGATGAGCCGCGTCGCCTGCTACCCGCACCGCAGCCTCACCCGGCCGGTGCTGCCCGTCTCCCTTTCCGAAATGACGTCTCCGCTGTTCGCGTCGCGCTTGATGGACCTCAACCAACTCGCCACCGACCTGCACTGTCTGTCTTTCAGCGCGTCCAAGGCAAAGTGGGACGCCGCCGTAATCCTCATCAAGGGCAACCCAGACGAGGCGGAGTTTGACGTGTGGGTGAACCCGTCCGTTCCCGGCTACGACGACAAGAACTCCGTCGCGCCGATGTACGGCATGTGGGAGAACTGCATCTCGTGTGGGTCAACGGCGGCGTGGGTGGTGCGGCCGCAGCGCATCACCTGCAAGGGCTACGACCAGCACGGCACGGAAAGGGTAGAGGTGCTGGACGGCATGCGGGCGCGCTGTCTGATGCACGAGCTGGACCACTTGATGGGCAAAACAATTTTCCACCAGACCACCGGTCCGGAGTTTGTCGTGTCGAGCGTTGCGATGGGGCAGCGGCACCTGTGGCCGGCAAACTTCCCCTCCGCCGAGGCGTACGTGACGCTGCCGCAGCAGTTCTTCGACTACGTGCAGAACACGACGATCATTCCACCGGGTTTGGAGTGGTGGTACGCGCAGAATATGTCGCAGGAGTTCAACAGCGAGCGCATCGGAAACTAAGCTTGCTGTTCCTGCTTTGATTGTGCACACTTACGTGCCTGCTGGCCTTCCTTGAGGTGTAGAATGAGTTTAATTGACAGTTATCTTCGTCTTTGTGAGTGACGATTTAGTTCCTGTTTTTTTATTTTTTTGCTACGGCGATGTTTTGTTGATTATGTTTTCTGCTTTGGCAGTGTTCTTGGTAACGGGTGATCTTTTTGCATATTTACAGTCCTCACTAACTTAAATTCGGAAGCAATCTACTTAAAAAAAAAAATAATCATGCCTCCTAGCTCCTGTACTTAGAGATACAGAATTCATCGTTACAAGTAGGAACGTTGATGAGCTCGGGTTTCGCAACACTGTTTTTGAGTACAATGTTTCCTTTTTTTTTGCGTGTGTGGTTTCTGTTTGCATTTCGATAGCGGCCACTGAAATGTATTTGTCTTTAAACCAGCATCCTGCGTCATTCTTTTTCAATTACTTCTACTCTCCCTTCTGTTTCTCTGCTTTCTCCTTCTTATTCAGCTTGGCAGGGCAACAACAGACTAAGAAGCGGTAGCGCGCACATAGAGAAAAAAATAAAAGTACACCAAAACAATACACCTAGACAAGCAGAGTTCTTCTGTTTTTCCCAAAATAAAAATCACTTCTCTAACATCGATTATTATTATTATTATCACAATTATCACAATTATTTTATCTTCCCTCATGTCCAATGCTTTCAAAGCGCAGCTGCCCTACATCGGGACGACGAGCACGCTGGGCTGGCAGAACGACGCCCTCGCCCAGTCCTACATGGACCACATCCTCCAGCGAGCTCGCGTGCTGCTGCCGCGTCGCGGGTGGCGCGTCGGCATCATTAAAGAATTCTACCCCCGCGGTGCCTCGCTGCTCGGCCTCAACGTAAACGCCGGCAGTGAGGTGTGCGTGCGGTTCCGCGTGCCAGGCAAGCGGAACGAGTTTTTGCCCTTCCACGAGGTGCTGTGCACGGCGCTGCACGAGTTTACACACTGCGTCCACTCCCGCCACGACCGGGCCTTCTGGAACCTCTACTACGACCTCGTGAAGGAGTGCGAGGCGCTGGAGGTGACGATGATACAGCAAGGGAAGCAGCTTTACCCAGAGGCCGCCTACGTGCCGCAGGACAGTGCCGGGGCGTCCACCACAGGTGCTGCCTCTTCGTCGACGTCTGGTCGTGGCAGACGGAAGGGTGCGGCGCCGACGTCCTTTCCCGCAACGGGAGGACATCGACTGGGCAGCAACAGCAGTAATACTACTCATGGTGGCGGTGGTGGCAGTGCAACGGGAAGTGGTCGCGGTAGGGGTGGCGGAGGGACGCAGACCTGCGGCCGCAGCGGCACCACCACGACGACGACGACGACTATTAAGAAAAGAGGGCCGTCTTCTACCCCTACTGCGCCGACCACCAAGCCTACCACAAAGGAGGGCATTCCTGCCTCTGCCGGTGTCTTTCCCGGTGCTGGTCGGAGACTGGGGGAGGGCGGTGGGCTGCGGCAGTACGACACAGCACCAGGCTTCACACCCACACGCGACGCGCTGCGACGCATCATGGCTGCAGCTGCTGAACGGCGGCAAAGACAACACCAAGGCTCTCCAGATGACAAAACACCTACGCCGGACAAGACAGGCACGGAGCTGCAGAGCGTCGATGCTCTTCCGGAGGACGGCGTAGTAGACGAAGACGACGTGCCGGATCATGTCCCACTGAGTCAGACCGCGATGGAGGAGAGCAACGGCGGGTGGCGGTGCGTGCGCTGCGGCTTCTGCAACGAGGCAGGCGTTCATGGTTGTCAGTTCTGCGACAATGAGGAGGACAGAGAGGGGGACCAGACCTCGTCTGTTGTGATGGAGGACAGTGACGCAGAAACGGCTGACATGCCCGACGAACCAGTCGCGAAAGCTGCACGCACAGAGGCCGTTGCAGAGGTGGGGACCACTGCCACATCAGGAGCGGCATTGTCAAACGTATCATCCCCTTTGCCGCACGCAGGCGCCACACGTGATGACGCATTCGAAATCAGCGACGACGAGTAGACGTTCTGTAACACTCTTACTTTCTCGTTTTCCAGCTCAAATGACGTTCCTCCTGGCAACAGTTGGCTGCTTTTACACAATTGTGGCTGATCCACCTTTTATTATAAACTGCTGTTCTTTTTTTAGTCCTCACGGCACTAAAACAACAACAACAAAATCTTGAATAACGTTCGATGATCAAACCAGCTGCTAAGAGCAACGACGGTTTAGCTGCTTAAGGTGTTACCCTTGTTCGGAGTGGGTACACGCAGCTATATCAAATATAGAGACTAAACAACTATTTTCTCATCTTCTGCTAGTCTCTGCATTCCAACTCTCTCACTGAACCATACTTTCCCACCCTTCCGTCCGCCTTCCTATCTTCCACAGAAGCTGTTTTCTCACATTATTTTTTTTTCGAGCAGAGGGTAATCTACTGCTTCTTTTTTGTTTTCCTTGTCACCGTCAAAGCATTCTACTTCTTTTTCTCTTTCACTTTTATACGAACCTCACCTTACTACAACACCCTCTTTTTTTTGTTGCGTTGACAATGGCGGATGAAGAAAATGCAGCGAGTCCGGGCGACGCCGCGCTGTACACCAACATGGAGCGCGCAGATCCCTTAGACATCAGCGAAAGTGTGCTGCTGCCGCCAAAGGCTGTCCCCACCCCTTTCCGCAAGTCCCGCGACACCCGCCTCTATCTCTCAGTGAACAACGAGTCCACGGAAAGCGAGCGAGAGTTGCCCATTCTCACTCCGCTGATCATGACCGAGTACGCGCACGAGCGTCCAGGCCTGACAGCCCCGTTCAACTCTCGCCACCTCTCCGTCAGCTGTGTCGCCGTGGAGGCAGCCGCGACGGCCGCCACCAGCACGCCCGCGAAAGCCGCCGGCAGCTTCCGGATGAGTCGCGTGGCGGCTCTCCTGCCGCCCAACGAGCGGTCCGTGCCCGGTGCCGCCGTGCGAGACTGCTTCAGCTTCGTGCTGGACAAGTGCACGCCGAAGTCCTGCGAGGTGGAGGTGGCGCTGCACGTGTACGACCTCTCGCACGGCTTCCTGAAGAAGTACAGCAGCGAATTGGTGGGGATTGACACCCCCGGCGTGTACCACTCCGGCATCGTCTGCTACGGCATGGAGTTTTACTTTGAGGGCGGCATCGGCATTGCGGCGGCGGGCCGCACCCGCTTCGGCAACAAGTACAAGCGGCACCACCTCGGTGTTACGAAGAAGACGGCGACGGAATTCTGGCGTTGGATTCAGGTGCGCAGCGTGCACGTAAACCAGATCCACGACTACCACCCGGTGCGGCACAACTGCCACCACTTCACCAACGACGCCCTTCACTACCTCGTTGGCGACCACGTCGACATCCCAAAGTACCTCTTCGACACCGTCAACGACCTCGCCAAGACACCGAACGGCGCTGCCGTCGTCGAGGCGATGACGCTCACCACGCACGGCATTCAGAGCGCCGTCTCGCGGCAGATCCTGTCCCGGGTGGTGGAGCGGCAGTGCAGCACGGACATGCAGCTGAGCGCCTCGACGGCGTGTGGGGTGCTGACGCAGCCGCCCACTGCAGCCGTCATTTTTCGCGCCGCCGACCCGTTCTTTGCGAAGCGGCTCCTGCTGGGAATCAGCCCCTTCATCAAAGGCCTCGTGACGCAGAAGCTGATCAAACCGGCGGCGCTCGAGGTGCTGGAGCAGACCGCCGACGCGCTCGTCAGCGCGGTGGACACCATTCCGCCCAAGCTGATCCAAAACTACGTGGAGATGGTGGTGGAGTCGCTGCTGCGCAGTCCGATGGCCGTGTGGGGTCCGATCTTCAACAGCCTCCGCGTGGCAATCTTGCACCGCGTCTGCCTCATCACCTGCGCCTTTCACCCAAAGCTGCTCTCCATGCTCGTCCTCGCCGCCCGTGACTTTCCGCGGCTGCTGCCGGACGGGCGGGTGGCGATGTTGCGGCTTGTCTGCAACTTTGCCTGCAGCACTCATGGCGCCATCATCTACTCCGACAGCCGCTACCGTGACTCGTGGGTGTCTCTGGTGGGGCTTGGGTTGATGGACTCCAGCGGGATGGTGGTCTACACCGCGGCGTGCCTGGCGCTGAACCTGGCACTCGGCATCGTGATTACGACAAGCCCGTCCTTGAAGCGCGACATGGCGCAGCTGAACGATGATCATTACGCTCTGCGTCTGGTGACGCTGCTACTGTACAACCTGCGCTTCCGCAGCTTGGAGCAGTTGCCGGAGCCGTCCTTCAACATGGTGCTTCTGGCGCTGTATCGCCTCATGTCGAGCAACTCCAACGCCCTCGAGTACGTCGTGTGCCACTCCTTCAAGCCGCGATACAGTGAACTGCTGGACCGGTGTGAGTCCAACGAGAGCCGCGCGCTCGTGTGCCTGATCAAGACACTGGAGGATCTCTTTGGATAATAATGATTGGGAAATAAGAGGAAAGCGATGATTGTCCAAAGATGAGTGGGACAACGTTCGGAGAATTATCCACCCCCTTTTCTTTTTTAGAATTTTACCATGAAAGTGACTAGACGCGAAAGTAAAAATTTAAATACCTGTTACGTTTATTGCACGTGATTCTCATTATTTCTTCTTGAGAAAAAGAAACAAAAACAGTTTTTCCTCGAGGCAGGGTGAAACCTTGGCAGTGGTACTCGCATCGGCATATGTACGACGTGTGCTTCAAGATAAAGTATTTCTCCTTTCCTCTTCATTGTCCCTTCTCTCTCTAACATCCTTTCTTCTGCAGGTACGCTTTCATAGTGGAAGCACTCGTTTTTTCCTTTCTTCTTCTTTTTTTAGTGTACGGCAATCCCGCTTTCACTCTCACAAGTACAGAGAGATGCTGCACACAGCAGTTGCACCCGTGCTGCCGGCCTCCATCGTGACGCACACGGTGTCCGGCTACTTTCTGCCAGACTCCCTCAACGCGCAGAAGGCCAAGGAGGTCGTCGTCATCCGGCAGAACCACCTTACGCTGTACCGCCTCAAGACTCCGCATGGGGCATCGACGGCAACACCCGCCAGCGCGTCGCACCTGCCGTTGGACCAGCTCGGACAGGTGGCCGAGGTGACACTGAATGCACCACCGCTGGCCGCGGCAACGTGCCGCCCCTTCCGCGCAACCTCGGACATCCTTGTACTGCTTCTGGACGACTTCCACATCTCGTTTCTGCAGTTCAACCCACTGACGACGCAGTTCGACACCGTCGCCCTCGTGCAGCTGGACGACCGTCAGCTAAATCTCGACCGCTGCCCCCTCGATGCCATGCTGCGGGTGGACCAGACGGGGTCCTACATCGCCGTGCTGACGAAGCGCAGTGATGTCTTCTTCTTCCCGGTGCTGGAGATGCTGACCCCGGCGGCGCTGGCAGAGGCCAAAGAGGCGGCGGCCACACCCGACGCCGCAGCGAACCCAGCAGGCGCAGCGGGTGAGAAAGCGGCCGCGCTGAACAATGAGGAGGCGGCCGCCACCGTCACGAGTAAGTCGGATGCCACAGTGAAGGCCACCACAGTGGCTCTGAACGCCTGGGGAGACGAGGACGACGACGATGGCGCGGAGGACGACGCGGATAGGGTGGAGAAGGTAGCGGAGGCACCAGTGCAGCAGACGGTGGGCGGCGACAACGAGGAGACTACGGGTGAAAACGCCTCTGCGCAGGGCAGCGCTGAGCCCACGCCGACTCCCGGCACAGCCGTCGCAACGCGGCAGGCGGCGGAGGCGATGCTGCTGCGCATTGGCACCGTCACCCACTGGCGCCTGCAGGAGGTGCGGAGCACGCTGCGCAACATCCGCGACATGCAGTTCGTCGAGTCCGCCGGAGAACCCCTGCTGGCGTTTCTCTTCGAGAAGTACCCGACCTGGGCGGGCCGCGTCAAGCTGTTGGAGTGGCGCAGCAAGACGGTGGAGGCGAACATGCTGACCTGCTCCATCGAGTGGATTAAGGTGACCTTGGCGAACTCGGCGGCGCCGCACATGCTCTCGCTGAGTGAGGTAGACGGCCTGCCCTACGATGTGACCGGCATGACGCCGCTGCCGGCCTTCCAGGATGTGCCGTCTGCCGTTCTCTGCGTGAGCCGCAACATGATCCTGCACATCAGCACCAAAAGCGGCTACGGCGTCTACATCAACACCAACGGCGAGGACGAAGTGCGCAACCTGAAAGCGTCCGCCGTCACCTTCGAAAGCGTGCAGTGGCGCGACGCCTCGCAGGCCACGTCAACGGAGCTGGTCAAGGTGAACCTCAACTTTGCGAACGCGACGGCCGTCGTGGTGCCCTACAGTGCCGCGCTCGGCGACACTCACAGCCAGCGTCTGCTCGTTGTGACGGAGGACGAGGGCACGGTGGTGGACGTGCGCTTGAGCAGTCACGGCTACACCGTCGGCGCCATCGGGATGGAGATTGCCATGACGGGCTGCTTCTGCTCCTCCTACGCCGCGGTAGACGCGACGCGGTTCTTTTTTGGCGCGCTGAACGGCGACTCCCGCCTTGTCGCCTGCACCGCGCGCGACCCCTGCCAGGTGCTGCAGCGCTTCGTGGGTCTTGGACCGGTGCGGGACATGGAGATCGTCGACACGACAACGACGGCCGCAGCGGCGTCTGCGGACGGGAGGGCGACGACGTTGGACCCCTCTGTGGAGGCGTCGCCATATGCCGATCTCTACCGCAGTGTCGAGCTGGAGCCGCAGCCGACGCTGACCGCGGCCCAGCAGCGGGCGGTGATGGACATCGCGCTCTGCTCCGGCTCCGGATCTGCCGGCAGCCTCTCCGTGCTGCGCCGCACCGTCCGCAGCCGCGTCGTGCGGCAGGAGGAGTTGAACGCCATCTCCGCCTTCTTTCTCGAGGCAGCGCCGGAGACGTTGAAGCGTCCACGTGAGGAGGATGGTAATGCCGCCGTGTCTGGCGCCGCCGGCCCCTCCGCGACGGCGCCGCAGTTTCCGCACCTGCTCATCTCGGGTACCAACTTCTCCATTCTCTTTGCGGTGCGCAGCGACTCGGTGCAGCAGGTGCGTGGGGCGGCGCTGAGTGTTTCCTCCCGCACCCTCCACGCCGCCCACCTCGACTGGATGGCGGCGCTGCTGCAGGTCACCGAATCGGAGGTGCGCTTGCTCTCGGTGGACGGAAAACGCAAGATCACGAGTGTCGACCTCCACGCCCTCGCCGCCATGCGAGGCAGCAGCAGCGGTGCGTCGTCCTCTGGCAGCGCAGATGGGGAGACGAACGCCGCGTTGTCTGCATTCGTCATCGAGGAGCGACGGTGCGTGCTGGTTCGCTTCACCAACGGCCAGCTGCTCTCCATCCCCCTCGACGACCCAAAGAACCTCGCGAAGGCGACGTTGCTGATGAGCGATGTAACGGCTGCTGCCTGGTGGGGTAATGCTCAAACACTGGTGGTGATTCAAAAGATGGACCTCGTGTTGTACGAGCTGTCCCCACCGCAAGGCGCTGTGCAAAAATCTGTCTTTCCCAACTTTGCGTTGATGCCGCCGTTCGCCGTGGAGGGAGTTGAGACGCCGGTGGTGAAACTGCGTGGGCGCCTGAACGCGGAGCCGCTGCCGACGGTGACGCACCTCTCCGTCTTTGATCAGCACGAGAGCATCGCCGTTGCCGCGGCCCCGACGGAGGCCACGCTCGTTCTCATCCTGTCGTCCGGCGAGCTCATCACGTACCGCGTGGCACCAGCAGACAGCTACGGTCCTCGGCGGTGCATGAAGCAGGTTTATCACATCCTCGACGTGGTGCCGGAGACGGACATCGTCGAGTCGGTGGAGGCACGCAAGCGACGCCTGCAGGAGGAGCGTGCGCACCTGGCCAGCGTCACCCAGCAGATGCGGCACTGCAGCGAGCGTCTTATCGCCTTTCAGGGGCTGCAGCACCGCTACAAGGGCCTCTACGTGTGCGGGCAGACGCCCGTCTTTCTGGTCTACCACGCCGCCACGAACCAGCTGGTGCCGACGCGGCACCACAACACGAGCGCCGTCCGCGGCTTTGCCCCGTTCCACTCGCGGCACGTGCAGGGCGGCTTCGTCTACTGCGGCGAGGGCTACGTCCACTTTGCCACGATGCAGCCCTTTGGGGAGCTGATCAGTAACGAGGGGTGGTGGATGGAGCGAGTGCGCATCGGATGCACGCCGCACCACATCACCTACTCGCCCGCCGCGCACGGCTGCTTTGTCGTTGCCTCCCGCCCGCAGCCCTTCGCCCCCAAGAAGGCCCCGTTCGACGTGCAGCTGCGTATCAGCGAGGATGAGGAGGGCAACCGCGTGTCGCACGTGGTGCAGCCCGTCTCGTTGCCGCCGCTGTCGGTGACGAGTGGGGCGCCGGTGCCGATGAACGACCGCTACGAGGTGCACTTTTACTCCGCCGTGGACTGGCAGTGCACCGACCGCTACGAGCTCGACGAGAACGAGAAGGTGCTCGCGACAACGCTGCTGTCCGTCACGCGCGACACGACGATGGACGCGGCAGGGACGGCGACGACGGCGCCCGTGTGTGCGCTGGCCACCGCCTACCCGCTCGGCGAGGACGTCACGAGTCGCGGACGGCTCGTGCTGCTGGCAACGTCGCAGCAGAGCGGCCAGCCGCAGCAGCTGCGCAACCTGCACGACGAGCCGATGAAGGGCCCGGTGACGGCCATCGTCAGCGTCCGCGAGGACTGCGTGGCGGTTGCCGTTGGCGGGACGGTGCGGGTGTACCGCTACGATGCCGCGAAGTCGACGATGGAGACGATGGCGATTTTGTACGCCGGGGCCTACGTGACGCACCTCTCCGCCTTCCGCGAGTACCTCGTCATCGGCGACCTCTTTCACTCCGTGCTCTTTGCGCGGTACAGCGCGGACAACCACACCATCACCATCCTTGGCCGCGACATGAGCAGCACCTCGGTCGTGTTCAACGATATGCTCTACCACGACTCCCGCTTCGGCCTCATCGTGTCGGACGACCAGCGCAACCTCATCTGCATGCGGTACAAGCCGCGCGTCTTGTCGGAGCCCGGCAAGCCGCCCAAGGTGCTGGAGGCGCTGCTGAGCGTCAGTGGCGAGTACCGCCTCGCCGGAGGGGCCATGACGAAGATGATTCGTCTCCGCTCCGCCACACCCAACGCGAACAGCAGCGTCGGCCTCTACGTCACTAACAGTGGTGAAATCGGCTACCTGGTTCCGCTGGGGGACCAGACGAGTCGCACAGGGCAGTGGGTGGTGCGCCGGCTGCAGTCAGAGGTGGCCCACGCGGCGGGGCTGCCACCGCGCATGTTCCTCAGTTTCCGCCAAGACGATCCAGTGCGGTCGCTGAAGGGAGAGGAGTGGCTGCTGCATGTGCCGCTGTTGGAGCAGCTCTACCGGCAGGACCTGCGGACCCGGAAGCTGATCGCCGTGGCTGCACAGACGCAGCTGGATCGCGCGCTGAACGTTGGTGCAACCGTGTCGGCGGAACTCGGCGCTGTGTGAGCACGCACATACGGTGTAGGAGAGAGTTCAACGTGCAACTTGTGTTTTCCTGCGCGCTTGTATGTCTAAGCGACATTGACAAGCGGTTGTATTGAGAAAGGCGGCATATTTGGAGGAAGAAATACAAGGCGAGATTTTTCCATTTTTCTGCCAACCGTGTGATGAGTACGTGTTGTGTTCTTCGCTTTCTGGAAGTTTTTTTTTTTTTTTGAACTACTGTCGGTTAATAAATAATAGAGCTGGTGTGTATGTGTTCTTTGTGTTTTTTTTTTTCCCCTTTCTTCGTTCTCACTACAAAGAGCGAAGTCCTCTCTATAAACAAGATAACAAGTCATCACCTATTGTTACGAGCAACGATTAAGCATGAGTGGCGTCACTGCTGCTTTTCGAGAAAGACAAAACGGTTGTTGCCGTCAAGTTGCTGAGAATTGGCTCTGAAAGATTTGTAGAGGAATGTATAGATGTGAAATGGAGACAACCCGCGCATGTAGCATAGTTTTGTCGTGGAGTTTTGCATCTGAATGCTAATCGTGAATGTGCCTCGTATACTTTCTGTGCGGGAGAAAAACTGCTGTCAAGATCTTTTGAATCTTTCAATCTCTGTTGTCGCTACTACAAATTCTCTTATTATCCTTCCACTCTCATTTATGACACTTCTTTGAGTGGCTGCTGTTGATTTGCTGCTTTTAGGTCTGTATCGGCTGGAATCAAACATGCAACAAAGTCTTCGCCGGCTCTGCAGCAGGCCGTCTGTCTCTTTCCGGCCGCACTTGCACTCCAAGCCCTGCATCATCTGCGATTCCGCACAGGCCGCACTCAGCAGCGCATGCGACGGAAAATCATCCCTCGCAGCCACACCCATTCAAAGTCCCTTAGCGTCATCGAAAGATGCCCCACCAAGAAGCAAAGGTGCGTTCAAAAGCCGGGCTGTATTGACTGCAGCAGCTCCCGCAGCATCGGGATCGACTCTTTCCGTTGTCGAGTCGCGCCGCGATGCTCTGCGAACATGGCTCAGAACTTTCACGCCAGCCCAGCAGGTCGGATCTACCGTGGAGGGAAACGGTTGGTCTCTTCTGACCACTTCTGATGAGTTTGAAGCAAGCTACAATGCGTATTTGAGCTGTGATGATAAGCGTGTCGAGGAGGAGCTGTATGGAGTTCTGCTGGAGACGCTGGATCGCCAGTGTGCCCGCAGCAGCAGCAGCAGCAGCGGCAGCAGCATCAACAGTCAGCAGTCCCCCGCAGTCAACACTCACAAGCAGGACACTATTCGCATTCCAACGGTCTTGAGTATTCCGCGAGTGAATGCCCACAAAGGTGCGGCTGCAGATGTAGCGTCACTCAATGCAGCGTGCGACAACGCTTTTGAAACTCACGTGCGTCGACTCTACCCCACCGACGAGACGGCGGTTACAAAGCAGCTGCGCTTCCAAACCGCGCTGCTGGCCATCAAAGGTGTGCTGGACAGCGTTTGCATTCCGTTTTTTCTGGCGTGTGGCACTGCGTTGGGGGCGCGCCGCGACGGCTGCTTCATCCCTTATGACGAGGACATCGACCTCGGTATTCTCTACACCGATCTTGCGACGTCGTCGTCTATTGACAGTCAAAAGAGCACGTTGTCTGATGACGCAGCGTTCTCTGCTTCCCGCCTCGCTACCGTGCAGCACAAACTGTACGCTCTCCTGGACGCTCTCTCCACAACGGGTGCGTTTATGGTCTTCGACGTCTGTGGTGCGGTGGAGAAAGGCTTGGAGGTGCGCGTGCTGCACATGCCCACCAACACGCGTGTCGACATCAACCTCTACTACCCACCCGTTCCCGGTAGCGATGACGCGTTGGTGCAGTCGCAAGGCTCCTTTCTGTGGGCCTCCTCCTTCTATGAGGCGGCGGGTCAGCGGCGCCACCACATGTATCGCTACCGCCATCAGCCGTTTGAAAAGGACCTGACCCGGCTGTCGTTCTGTGCCGTAAATTCGAACGATAAAGAGGGTTTCTTGGTGCCACCGGAGCGTTATCTGGTGGAAAACTACGGTGCTGATTGGCGAACGCCGAAACAGTACTCGTACACGGAGGGGCTTGCGCACGAGTTTAAGAACATTATTGAGGAATAGAAATGTCCAGAAGGATAACTCCGAGTTTTACGGCTCCGACAGGTGACACAGAGGTTGTTTTGTTAAGGGTTTTGTGTTTATCGACATTTTCTCTTATGCCTTGTCATCTTCTTATTCACAACATCTGCAATGCTTTTGAAAAGTCCTCAAATTGAAACATGCGAGTGCGATTTCCTAATGGGTATGTTCTTCTTCTGCACGTTTAAAAAAAATAATAACATTGTGTTTGGTTCTGCAGGAGGGAAGATATTTGTGATGGGTGATTTTCCTGTTTACGATGCCTTCAAGTATTCCTTTCTGTTTCCCTCTCTCTTTGTTTTCCTTTTTTTTTTCAACTGGGTCCATTGCCTCTTTGCGAATACTCGTCGGTTTTCTCTGATACAATAATTTACTCTCTCAGCTTTAGTAGTAGTAGTAGTGGACCGTCTCTCCTTCTTTTTTTTTTCTGTTCTCTTCTCCTTCTTTTCTGTCGTAACTCTGCGCTCTGCATTGCTGCGGATCGTTTTCACCGCCACAAACTTACATCGTTTGCCCCAGTTTCCGTTGCTTCATTTGCACCACCGCAGGAGAAGTGCGCGCAGCCGTCTTTATTAACACCGCTATTTCAACGGCAACGACTGCTGTATTGGTTCTTTTTGTTTTCTCTTGTTTTCCAAAAGAAAAAAAAGGAGAGAAGAAAGGAAGAAGGAATTGGAAGCATTGCTGCTCTGTCGATTTTGCGCCAGTTATTTTTTCGAAGCACCTTTCCACATCTTGAAAGGCAAATCGATTAAAACGTTGCTCTTGTTTGTTGTTTTGAAACAAGAGTTGACAAGTGACAGATCAAGAAAAGGTGCTTCTTTGCGTCCCTGCCAACTTTCACTTCATCAAGCATTTCTGCCCAGCTGTGTTTTCAACACGCCATCCGATCAATTCATTCTTCCCTCTTCAGCTCTCTCACCGTGTTTGCTCGGTACCCTGCCGCAGTAACTTGCGCGTATCGCTCAGTTGCCTCAAAAACATCCCGAGTGCGGTTCTCTTTCGCAAGAGCCCACTGGCAATCTTAAAGCGAGTAAGAGAAGGAAACAGAATTACAAGATATAGTACGGCAAACTTATCACATTCCCTTTTTTTTTTATTGTACTCCAGAACATAACACAATTTTTACATTTTGTTCAATATACCTTTCTCCTTTTTTCTTTTTTAATTACAGCTTTACCAACCTCGCTCGTTGAGCTCCGCGGCGACCCTAAGAAAAAGACAGCAACACCTATCGAGCCCTTTTCTTTTCACTTTGCTCTTGCTCTGAGTATTTATATTGCGTTTCAGAACAGAGCTTTTTTTCTTTTCTTTTACTACGCAAATAAGGAAAAAAGAAGAAGTGGCTAAGATTCTCTTCTCTATCTCTCCTGTGCCAACATCTAATTGACAGTTGTATTTTTTTTTTTTTTTTTGGAGAAGCAAAAAGAGCCCTCTTCAATTTTTTTCTTTCAGTCTCCCTTCTAAGTTTGTACATCCACCTTTGCTATTTTCCAATCTATCTCTGCGTGTGTGTGTGTGTGTGTGCGTGTCTGATTGCTGGTACGATGAGTCTCAATCCGAACGCGCCATCCTTCGACCCGACGGCGAAGCCGTTTATTCCGGCTTACCTGCGGGGTGACACCGTCGATGCGTACATTCCACCGATTTACCCGTCCGGTCCTCGCTTTGCCCCTCCGCTGGCGTCGCTGGCGGGCGGCAGTCTGGCGGAGGACGACATTCCGCTCGTCTCGGGTTTCAAGCGCACCACCAAGCCCGTCGTGCCCCTCCCCGATGCGCAGGAGGCACCGACAGGTTCGCTGTCGAGTCAAGGTGGCGCAACCGGTGGAATGCTGAGCCCGCCTACGCAGGGCTCTGCCGCGGCACCGCAGTCGATGATGTGGCGTCCGCCGCACTCCTCGCTGCCCAGCAGCAACGCCGGCTCCTTCCCAACGCGGCCCACAATGCTGAACGCCGCGTCTGCCGCGATGGCGAGCATGGGCCCGTCGCTGAACTCCGGCGCGAGCGGACGCGTCAACTCGCACGCGAGCCTCTCGAGCGGCGGCGGTGGCGGGCCGGACGGTGCGGCGGACAAATTGGAAGTGGAGCAGCCACCCATCATGGGGTGGTCCGCCTCCTCGTCCATGCGCCGCCAGCCGTCCACGAGTCCGTCCGGCTCCCCGTTAGGCATGCAGCAGCAGCAGCCACAGCAGCAACAGCAAAGCCCCACGGCGCGGTACACAGCCCAGCAGCCCCAATCGCTTCCCCAGCAACCGCACCAGCTGTCGATGCCGTCACAGCTTTCGCCATCTTCGCTGTCCCGCTCGCAGGAGCGTAGCGGCGGGCTTTCCCTGTCAGCCGCCCCGTACTCCCCTCCCTACGGCGGCCACGCGCCGGGGCTCCCGTCAGCCGGTCCACCTTCTCAACCGCATTCGCCATCGCAGATTGTGCCGCCACAGCCGCGTCAACAGCAACAGCAGCAGCAGCAGCAACAGTTACCGCAGTCGCAGCAGCAGCAGCAGCCGAACTACCCATCCAAGATTGCTCCGGCGGTGCCGCGAAGCACGCAGGAACGTTTGGCAGCCGCCGCGGCAGCAGCAGCAGCAGCAGCGGCGGCCGGGTCTGGTACGAACGCGTCGTCGAACAACACGAGTCTCAACACTACAAGCGCGACCTTTGCCGAGAAGCCGCCGTCCTCCCCGTTGTCCCAGCAGCAGCAGCAGCAGCAGCGTGGACCATCTTCGCCCGGTGTGCCGGCTCCTCGCTCGGAAGCATACCAGCAGCAACAGCAACAGCAACAGCAGCAGCAGCAGCAACAGCAACAGGGAAGCGAGCCCGCCTCCCCGCAGCCTCCACCGCCGTCCGCGGCTCCGGTCACGGCAGCCGCTGCACCACCACCGACGCGCGTGACGCCGTCGCCCGGCAACGACGGCACCATCGCGATGCCGCCTCGCATCTCGTCCGCACCCATGACACGCACCGTGCGCGCGGTGGTAGGGAGTCCCGCCCCAACTGGTGCCGCCGGCGGAGCAGCAGCGGCACTCCCCGCATCTGCAGTGAGCGGTGGCGCTGTTGCCGGCCCTGCCACGGCCTACTCGCCCAACACCGCCGCCGCCACCGCGCCGCCATACCCGGGTCTGTCCCGCGGCCTCGTGCCGCATCACACCTCCTCTCCCCCACCAGCCCTTCCGCGGGCACCGCCAGCACCGGCTGGCATCGCCGGCGCAGGCGCTGGATTGCCCAGCAGCGGTGGCCCAGCCTCGCCACTGCAGACTTCCGCGCCCGGCTCCGCGGCGGCCGCAGCGTCGCCGGTGCTGACGCGGCCATTCGGTGTTGCGGCGTCAGCGGGGGCGGCCTCCCCGACGAGTGCCCCGGCGGCGCCGCGGCCCGGCACAACGGGCGGTCTCACCGGCTGGCGGCCTCCGCAGTTTGGGCGGAAAGCCACGCCGTCCAACGCAAACCCGCTCGTCGTTCTCGTCTTTGGCTGCCGCGGCTCCGGCAAAACGACGCAGGCGGAGAACATCGCGGAGCGCTACCACCTTCTGCACCTCTCCTCCGGGGACATGTACAAGGAGGGTAAGCAGCCCTACGTGGAGGTGGAGCAGGCGTTGAAGGAGCACTTCGGCCCCGAGGCGACGGACCGGCAGTACAACGGCGTCGTCCTCGACCGCTTCGTGGCCACGGGCGAGATGGACGCCTACTACCTGCAGGCCGCGCTGAAGGTGTGCAACATGCCGGTGCCCATCGTCTTCTGGCTCCAGCTGGACCCGAAGGAGGGCATGAAGCGCGCTCAGCAGCGCGGCGATCAGAAGGCCGGCGCCGACCACTGGCGCTACGTCGAGCAGCGCGCGCAGGCCGAGGTGTCGGACCGCGTGTACAAGAAGATCGGCGTCCTGCACGCCATCGACTGTAACGCCATCGACGCGCGGCGAGTGTGGGAACGCATTCACAGCATCATCGACGGCCTCTTCCCGACACGCAGCCGCAACATCCGCCTGCCCGTCGCCACGCCGATCCCAGGCTACGAGGAGTTCCACCTGCTGGACGACTACAGTGACTTCCAGCAGCTCACAAAGGAGGTGCACGCCGTGATTGGCAACACGGTCGGTCGCACCGACAGCGCGCCACTCTCCAGCATCGGCGGCTACGTCGACGCCAGCTCCTTCGCGAACCACAACGAATGCAAGAAGATGTCGAGCATGTACGTCACGCTCAAGGTCGACGGGCAGCGCTTCCTCGTGGTGAAGCACTCCCACTTTGGCGTGCTGGGCTTTCCGTTCGCCTTCACCGGCTGCTACGACTTCAACAAAATCTTCGACCCACTGGCGTTCCCGAACGCGTACGAGGTGGCGCGCGGGCGGCAGGACGACGGCGTGGCCATTGAGTGGATGCTCGACGCGGAGCTGAGCACGACGAGTGACGCCGACAATCACCCGGCACCGCTGCTGCACGTCATCGACTACGTCTTCTTTGGCGGGAAACAGGCGAAGCGCACGCCGTTTGCGGAGCGCTACGAGATGCTGAAAGGCTTCTTCGACACGATGCGGAAGCACAGTGGCGAGGCGGCAGACTACTCGGCAGTCGTGCTCAAGGAGTACGTGCCGGTCAACGAGCTCGCCACCCTCCTCCCACGCATGGAGGACGCGCCGTTCGCGGTAGACGGGCTTGTCTTCCAGGCCAACAGCGTCTACAAGTTTGGTCTGGACAAGTTCCTGCTCAAGTGGAAGCCGCTGGAGCTGTGCACAGCGGACTTTCGCCTCATGAACGGCACCGATGTGGTGGAGGAGGACAACTCTCGCACGACCGAGTTCGACCTCTACACGACGGACAACGAGCGCGAGGTGGCCTACGCCGGGGCAAAAGGTGTCTTCACCGAGATGGAGGTGCGCGGCTTCCAGCTGCGCAACAGCGTCATCGTGGAGCTGCGACTGGATCAAGTGGGCGCGGAGAAGACGGCGAACGGGCACCCCGAGACGATCTGGCGCCTGCACCGTCTGCGTGTCGACAAGCCGCGCCCCAACAAGACCGCCGTGGTGGACAGCATTGTCAACCTGAAGCACCTGAGCTACGAGGAGCTGCTGGAGCAGTGCAGTGCGCTCCACTTCACCCGCCAGTCGAAAAACTGAGAGGAGAAGAGAGAGCGGAAACGTAATAACCTCTTTGCTGATGTTCACACACCTACGCGTCACAACATGCGCCGGTACTGCTTGCGTAAGTAACGATAGGTGTGCTCCAAATTGTGTCATTCGACATCATCCTCGTCCTTCTTTTCTTCCTCTTCATCCGCAATGATGATGATTGAACTGGTTTGATAAATCTGTTAAACATTGTATTTTTTCTTCACTTTTTGCTTTCTTTTGTCTGCGTGTAATTCTTTTTCTTTTCCTCTTTAGTCGATGTTGATCTAGGAAGTGTGGATGCCGTTTTGTCGTGATGTGAATGGTGTTTTGCACAACAGTGCTTTTTTATCTATCCATTTTGCGTTCTGGCAGCAATGGAAAGGAAGAGAGAGCACTCAGACTTGATACTCTTTTCCCTTCTTCCATACTTCTACTTGCAAAAGCCAGACAGCAGCAGAAGAGGCAAAAGAAGAAGAAAAAAGAGCAACGTTTTGTGATCAGGCAGCTCTGAAGCACCGCATTGCTAGGCGATAATGCTGTCACTCTTAAGTGTAACATAAAGTATACTATAAAAAAAAAAAAACGAAATCACACACAAAAGCAGGTTGGGTAGATGATGGGTAAGCGAATCTTAGCAGTGCCCTTCGGTTTAAAGTATGAGCGCAAAAAGCAAATGGAGGCTGAGCTCTCTCTCTCTCTCTCTCTCTCTTACAGAACATGTGTTACCACTCTGTGTGTCCTGTTCTCTTTGACACGCAAGCGAATAAATGCAAAAAAACGCGGCAACGGTCGAGGTTGGAAAGTTCTCTGATTACTACGACTGACGCAATGAATTTTTTTCTAAGCAGGACAAACACTTTGAGAAGTGCCATGCATTTGTCTTTGTTGCAAGTTGCCGTCAAGTTGTCTTCTATTCACTGTCATCGCTACTTCTTCTCATTCTTAAATACTTTTTCTCTTTTCTTTGCCTATCATTTTGAACGTTGCCATTGCGTTCTTGTTTTTAACAAAAAATATATATATAATTCGTTCTGAAACTTCGTATTTTGAATTATTGCCTTTCGAGAGTAGTTTTTCCCTTTCTTTTTTTTTTTTTTTGAGTTAACCGGGTTGAAAGGTAGACAGTTGAGATTGAGTCTTTTGGATTACTGTAGTTCTGCTCATCATTGAAACTGCAGGTACAACAGCACTCTCTTTAGTCGACTGAGTATTACTCTTCTTCTGCATCTGTTAGACCATTGGTGCTGTTCACAGTAGCTGTTTTTTTTTCTCTTTTTTTGTTCTTTGTGCGCACGCGTGTGTGTATTGCTGGAGTTGTGATACCTCCAACGTTTTCTTTCTTCATCGCCAAGCGCTGTCTCTTTCCTGTCTCATTGTACCGTAGAGCGTGTGGAAGCTTCTTATTACTCAACAAGAGTATTTGGAAAAGAAGAAAAGAAAAAGTTGGTTGTCAGCGTTGAGAAGAGGACACTAAGCGTGCTGTTGTGTTTGTTCTTTTGCAACGTAAGAGTGGCATCTTTTATATCGCGTTTTGATTCCTGTGTTGATTACCGACCGTTTAAAAAAGCCACTGCAGAATAAGTTTTTCTTTGCATTGGATACGAGTGAATTCTGCACTTTTCCATTCAAGGCTGGCCTTTTTTGTGGTTTTCTTTTTACCTGTGAAGTTTTTTTTTCTTGTTGTCAAGGCCCATTTTGGTGGCTGGCAGGTGCTCTGATTGTGTGGTAGAAAAGAAAGAAGCTCTTTTTTTTTTTTTCGTGACTCTCTTTCAAGCCGCTTCTCTGTGTGGTGAGCCTTCAAGCACATAAGTATCGAACACTTTTATTGTTATTACAACTATTTGCGTTACTTTCTGTTAGCTGTGGTTTCTACTTCAAAAGCACGTGAGACACCTCTTTTTCTCCACCTCCTCACAAAAAAAACACTACAACCCCAGAGAGTATAGCACTTCTTGTTTTCTTTTTCTCTCTTTTCGGTCTTTTTTTTTTTCTTTCTTTGCGGCTGGCTTTGGTTCTCCGAGAGAAACAAACACGCACATTTCCTTTCCCCGGTCTGTTCCTCTTGCCTCCCCATCTTTTGGTTCCTATCAGCCGCTCACAATACTCTATTCTCTTCAATCCTTTCACTTGACTTCCGTCTCCTTCGAGAGCTGTCTTCCTCCTTAGCCTTCGCTGCTCCACCCGTTTAGCCATGTCGCACCTCAATCCCACCGCGCAACCGTTCCAAGTGGGCAACTTCCAGCAAGGCAACAGCAACCCCAATGCGGGCTACAACAACAACAACCAAGGCGGCGGTCCAGGTGGCATGATGTCAAATGACGGTTACAACGGCGGTGCCATGTATGATAATAGCGGCTACAACCAGGGCGGTGGCGGCGGCGTCGGGGGTGGCCGCGGCTACGGCAACGGTGGTTATGGCGGTGGCAACCAAGGCGGCAGCTACGGCCCGAGTGGCGGCGGGGGCGGCTACAACAACAGCGGTCAGCAGCAGGGCAGCTTCCAGCAAAACCCGCGCATGGGGCCGGGACGGCCGAACATGAACCGCGGCCCAGGCCCGCACACGCAGTATCAGAACCCCAACACCGCGATGATGGGAGGTCCCGTTGGCGGCGGCGGTGGCGTTGGTCTTGGCATGCGCCAGGGCGGCTACCGCAGTGCTCCCGGTGGCGGCTACCACGGCAGCGCCAACATGGACATGGGCAACAACTACGACCAACCACCACCGCAACAGCAGCCGCCGCAGCAGCCGCCACCGCACATGCAGACACAGCAGCCGATGCGGCAGAGCAGCAACAACGCGATGGGCATGAGTAATGCCATGATGCCGCCCGGCCGCATGCCTCTGCCGGTTCAGCCACCCTACGGCGGCAGTACCAGCCGCCCGCCGATGCAGCCCATGGGGCCGCCGATGGGCAATCAGAGCGGCATGGTCTCCGGCAATTCAAGCGCGCCGCCGCCGCCGCGACCACCGTCGGCCGCCCCGCCGCCACCCGTCTCGCCGGCCGTTGCGGCGCCGTCGTACATTACAAAGAACACGCCGCGTGTGGTGATGGTGGTGGGCTACAAGCAGACCGGGAAGACGAGCGTGGCGAAGGCGATCGCGAAAAAAGAGGGCTTCGAGTACGTGTCCCTGAAGGATCCGAAGGACGTCGCCGTGAGTGAGGACGTGGACGAGGACGAGGAGGCCAAGGAGGCGCCACCGACGCAGCGACTCGCACCGCTGCGGGCTGTGCTGGAGAAGAAGCCGGCGGTGAAGGGCATTGTGTTGGACGACGCCTTCATGACTAATCGCTTCCACGCCCACTACGTCCTGCACCTGCTCGTCAAGGCGGGTCTGCAGCTGGACGCGGTGGTGGCCCTAGTGCCGGAGCTGGCGCTGCTCGAGAAGCGCGGCGTTCTCTTCAACTCCATCAACGACAAGAGGGCGCACCCGGAGGCGTTCGAGTTTGCGTCGAGCCTCGACCAATCCAGCGTGATTGCCATCATGGACGACTTGAGCCTGAAGGAGATCGTCGACAAGGCCACGGCGGACGTCTCGGCTCTGCTGAAGACGAACCCGCCACCGCTGGCGCTGGAGGATGTCTTCTTCGTGCCCAACTGCCCGCTCGTATCCGACCTGGAGAAGATGGAGGAGATTGTAGACGCCGAGCGCAGCGTGCTCAACCGCGACCTGCCGTACAACTTCACTTACTCGGAGCCGAACTACGTTGTCGACTATGTGCAGTTTGTGCAGTCCGCGGCGAAGCTGCAGCACTACCTTGTTCGGCCGTGGATTTGGGGCGACAAGGTGTCGCTTCTCGGCTACGACACGAGCGTGTACGTGCACTTGACCTCCTACAACCTGCTCTTCCACCTCGTGGACCCGCCGACGGCCATGCAGGAGCTGGTGAAGAAGCTGCGCAGCGAGGCGGACGCCGCGGCCACGCCGGAGACGCCTGCGAGCCGGATGCTCTTCTCTGTCGAGGCGTCGATGCTCGACGACGTCTTCTACATCTCCGACCTCGTCTTCCTCGGCAAGCAGCAGGGCGGCGAAATGATCCTGCACGACCGCGTGAAGCTGCTGCAGGAGTGCTTTGGCAAGCTGCCTTCCACCGGGTCGGTGCGTCTGCTCGAGCACTACAACGTGAGCGACATCAAGGACTGTCTGGAGGCGTACAAGGACGTCAGCCGTGGTGCCATCTTTGTCAACCCGGACGGCATCGAGTACGGCCGCTACGACGTGCGCAACTTCCTGTACCCGTCCGAGACAAAGAAGACGGTGCGCCTGCGCATCTGGGACGGTCGCATGACAGATGAGACGTGGAACTTCGACGGCTACACTCGCGAGTACGAGGACGAGGTGTTGGCGACGCTGCGCTCGACAGGCACGAACGGGCTTCCTGTGGTGATTAGCGATGGCGATGTCGAGGAAAACGTGATCAACGACGGCAACATCATCGAGTGCGTGATGGAGCGCATTGCGGTGAAGGGGAAGGCGCGCGAGAAGAACGCGGTGCTCAACTTCTGCCGCCGCTGCAAATGGGAGGTGGCGCCGATCACGCAGTTCTACATGTGGGCCTTCGCCGAGCCGCCGCGCTGGTCGACGGAGTCGTTCCTTGACGCCTGCTCCACCATCGCTGGAGTGCGGCCACCTGTTTAGACAATCGAAACGCAGCGGCGCTTGCTTCTGAGTTGAGTAAGCGGCGTGTCACGCGCATCAGTGTCGTTGAACAAGCGTTTATTATTATCTTCACCAAAACGATTTCCTTTCGTCTTATGTATCTGTCTTTTAATTTGGTTGTATGTGTCCGTTGGTTGTTGCAAGTTGTACGGTCACCTTTGTGGGTCACTTTCTCTCTTTGGCACTCTTTTTGCCAATGTTTCTCTCGTGTGAAGCAGCTGCCGCTCAGCTGTGATGTACCGCTCTTTCCCTCTTCTTTTATTTCTGGTTGCGTATGTGCTATACCGTATCTTTTTTTCTTTTGTTGATTTTTTTTTTTCGTTTGTTTGTGGTGTGCTTGTTAGCGCTTCCTCGCATCTTCCGACCTGTACAATTTGCTGGCTCATATACTTTAGGTGCGCACGCATCTGCGGGCAGGGAGAGAGAGCACGCAACGGCAAATTTTGTTTTTGCATTTTTCACCATCTTTATTTTTCCCGTAAAACGAACCTTGTCAACTAGTACCTTTTATTCTGTGGTCGCTGCGTAGTAGGGTTATGCGCGCTCGGCGCTGATATTTTATTAACTCTGGTGTTCTCTCCAACATCCACTTCTATCTCGTCTGTGCAGGGTTTTTTTGTTGATTTCGTCGCTTTTGGCAGAACATGCTGCAACACTTCCTCTCCTATTGCTGTTGATCGCAACGAAAGGAGAAAAGCGGGGAGTGAAAGGGGGTGTCCACGCATGATTGCGCAATGAAAATTGCCTTCTTATTTTTCTTCAATTGTAGCGTATGGGCTGCGCTGATGGTTGCGCAACTTGCTTCTGAGTTGCTTCGTGATGGTTGTGGACTCTTGTCTACACACTTTTTGGTTCCATTTGCATTTTTTTTTTTGTCTCCTGACTTTTGTTGTGGTTACTTGAAAGCCAGGCGCGCCAACTTTTTCGTGGGATGTTAGGTTGCTGTTTGTTTGTGTGTTGTAGAAGGCTTTGCGGTGTCTTCTGTGTGCCTTGTTCCTTTTTTTACTCGTACGTAGTTCAAGTTACCATCAAATAAGAAAAAAAAAGTTCCGTTTCTCTCCCGGAAGTCTTCCTCGTAGTTTAGGAGCAAATTCCAAATTTGGTTGGCTACCAAGCGAGGCACCACAATCGATTTCAGAGTGGGCTTTGCAGTAGTTGTGCTTCGCAGCGGCGTTTCAACATGCGAGTTGTGTGAGCTCTACGTTGAAGTACAGAACTACCCTTGAGGACAACGTTTTTGTTGTTGTTGTTGTTGTTGCTCCGCAAGCTGCGCCTCGAAAAGCGAGGCTTCAACGCGCGTCGCGAAAGAGAGCAAGGAAGCTACAAACAAAAATGAACGATGTGTGATACAAAAAGGTTTCTGTCGCTTTAGCCGAACCATTGAAAAAAAAAAAGGAATTTAACTTTTTTCAATCTTGCCTACTCCCCTCCCCCCCCCCCCTCGTCTTCCCCTTTCTTTTTACCGTTGTCTAATGCGTTCAAAGAAGTTAAAATATTTTAATATCTTCTATAAACTCCTACCCTTCTTTTTCACTCTTTTTTTTTTCATACCTTGCTCTTTCCGTTTGCTCTTTTATTTTCGATTGCGCTATAATCCACTTTTTTCGCTTTATTTTCACTTTTACCTTTTTCATACCCTCTCTCTTTCCTCTTTTTCTTTGTTCTGGTTTGTTTTCAGATAATTAATAGCAAAAAAAAAAAGCAACTTCCATTGCTTGTGCAGCTTAATTCCGTATTCACCCCCCTTTCTTTTTTTTTTTTTAAGGCTTCGTTTATAAGATCGTGTTTGTTTGACCGCCCCACATCTGAAACAGCGAATAGTTCGCAACAAATATTAGTACTTCAAAAAATTCTCGTTGTGCGGCCGCCAAAACAGTAAAAAGTTAATTTTTCTTTTTGTATCAATCTCTTTAACCCGTTTACTCGCTTCGTCTTAAATTCATTTTTCCCTTTTCAGTCGTAATTGTAAACCCTTACAGGTGTACCAAAATTCAGATTGCTCTTCTTGGAAAAAAAAAAACACAGACTTTCTGGTTCTCTTAAAATAACCTCTTC
Organism: Crithidia thermophila; assembly: GCA_030849055.1. Lineage (NCBI taxonomy): Eukaryota > Euglenozoa > Kinetoplastea > Trypanosomatida > Trypanosomatidae > Crithidia > Crithidia thermophila. The sequence goes on from JASAOP010002828.1 coordinate 86,786, forward strand.
TTGTTTTCACCCGCCGCCTTCCAAACGCCCAGTAAACGGAACGCGCTTCCCTACATCGCTTCAAAAATGCCTTGTCGTGCGAACCGTCTTCGTGTCGTTGTGCCGCTCGATGTTCCGTCGGAGCTGCAGTGGGCCTACGACACGACGCGTCCCCTCGAGGATGACGAAGTGAAGAAGTCGACGCCAAGCGAAAACTCGGCCATCACCGACGAGAACCGTTGCCTGGACGTCACCGAGGAGACCTCAGCGCCGGTGGCGACGCGCCAGGTGCCCTACTACGACTCCGCCGAGGAGCAGGAGGAGGGCGAAGGCGAGTACACCAATGCGCCGCTCGAGGTGCAGACGGAGACGGAGACGGCGAGCACGTATGGCTCGACGCAGTCGGGTGTTGGGGTGGAGATGCCCGACGTGGAGGCGCTCGTGCACCAGGTCTTTCCCACCACCGCCGCCATCCCGCCACCGCCGCCGACGGCCACCGGGTCGATGAAGGCGATGCACTTTTGGTACCGCCGCCTGCTCGCCCACCCGATCTACGAGCGCTGCGTCCGCTTTGTGCACCTGCGCTGCCCTGTGCCGCCGCGGCACGAGAGTGACGAGACGGTGCACATGTGGCTGTCGATGTGCGACAGCTGGTGGAGCGCGCTGGCCACCTTTGTCGCGCGGACGAGCTCGTCCTACAAGCTGCCGGCGGACAAGGCGTGGAACCCGTACAGCTTCTCGCAGTCTGTCAAGTACGCGCGGCAGTCGCTGCACCGCGCCGACAGCGACACCGACAGCTTGATGACGGTGACGTCGGCCCGGTACTTCCTGCCCCCGCCGCCGTCCTACGCGATGGTGATGAATGAGTACCGCATGATCGCCAGCGAGGAGGAGGCCACGCGTGCGTACCTGTCGTGTCTGACGCTGTGGTGGCGCAAGGCGTGCCAGTGGGCGGCCGCGTGCAACCGCGAGTACACCTGGGTGAACCCGCCGCCGACCACTGGAGACAGTGCGGCCGACTGGTCCAAGCAGTGCGAGCAGTGGCGCAACTTCACGGATGTGCAGCTGCGCGAGGAGGAGCGCCGCGCGAAGGCACTGGAGCTGGAAGCGCTGCTGGCGGCTTTCCAGCTGCAACAACAGCAGCAGCAGCACCAGCAACAGCAACAGCCGCACCAGATTCCCTCTCCCAACAACAACAGCCCGTTTTATCCGAACGTCAGCAACTGGTAAAAGCAGAAAAAGGGTTTTTTTTTTTTTTACATGGGCTCTTTTTAGTTTTTTTTCCCTTTTTTACAATCATACTCACAGAAGGTGGGAAATCACAGTGCAAACTTTGCAATCAGTGCTAGTGTGCAGACAAGAAAAGGACAGGCGAAATGGTAACGGAGACGGCCCCTTTTTACAGGCGACGTCCTCCTCGCCATTCACAACGTGTCCCTTTTTTCTTACGCAGTTACTAAATAAATTTTCTTTCCGCTTGCAGTGCATTTGTCAAAAAAACTTTTCCGAAACATTTAAATTGATTTGCCTTACTTTCTCTTTGTATCGCTGCCCATTTATTTTTCTCGTTTTTATTTTTAATTTTATTTTTGCTTGAAGACAGTTTCTGTGTCGATATTTGACACCACTTAGATTTTATTTGTCTGTTTTCCTTGTGCTGAGCGGAGGTTTTTCTGGAATTCTCCTCATCAAATATCCTGCCACGAATTCGGCAAGCGTGAGGAGTCCAGTGAGCTTTCTCTGCTGAGGATTATTCACTCTCTAAGGTGCTTGGTTTCTGCAGTTCTTTACACCTCCTCAAAGTCTCACGGTCTACGAGATCTTTTTTTGTTGATGGCGTGAACGGCACAAACAGCTCTAGCTGATGCAATCTTCTCTTCACTGGATCGTCATTTGCGAACAACTGCATTGCGTTTTACCCTATTCCAATTTCTGATTTCTTCTCCACAGCATGTTTTTTTTTTTTTCGTGATAGTTAAAATTTTGTTTTGCTGTGGAATAAAGCATTCCAATCCTTTTTCTTTTCTTTTTTACACTGTTTGTCGTTTCTGCTTGCTGGCTTCTAAAAAAACTAAGAGGCTCCGCTTTATTTTCACCTCCTCCAAAAAACACCTTTTATATAAAATTAAGTGCTCTACCATTTTTGTTTTACTAATGTTGCTTAATTGCTCTAACTCTTATTTCCCTCCACCATGCCACTGAAAACACCAACCACCACAACAGAAAAAAAAAAAATGTTCATTTGAAGTGACGCACCCGCATTAAGTTTATCTGGACTTTTTCTCCAATTTTGTTTTCTTCTTTTTCATCGTTGTAGGATAGAATGGGTCTTGTGCGTCACCGGAGCCGCCCCCAATCGCCACGATTGAGCGACGTTCCTTCTAGTTTAACTTCGCGCTTCTGCGTTCGAAAACGATCTAACCTAAGTCTTTTTAGTACGTTCGTCACTGTAGTTCTGCTTTTTATTTTGTGCTTTGCTTCGTTTTGTAAGTCGTTTCCTAATTGCGCAGTCACTCACGAATGTGCACTCGTAGTTGCAGAGTCCTAACAGAAATTTTAAAATTCACCTACGGAAAAAAAAAAGGGCTTTGCAATCGGGAGCAGCTGTTCCTATGAGTCTGCCGAATACCTTTTTTTTTGCTTTTGCTTTACTGTCTCAGTGGACGTAGCACCTTTTTCTTTTCCCCACTCTCACAGTTCGCCGATTTATCTTCTTTTCATCACTATCAGTTAGAGTGTTTTTTTTTTTTTTCCTTTTCTCCTCGTTTTCAAGGACACGTTCTTTTGAATTTTGTTTTTGTTCTGTGAAAGGTTTGTTGCCCCCTTTTTTCGGGTGCGTCTGAAATCGTATTAATCAACAACAGTTTTTCTTGTATTTCTGTTTCTCCGTGTGTGTAATTTTTCGGCTTGTTCTTGTTATGCTTCGCTCACGTCCTATCCGCCGAGCAACCGGACTTCTCAATATTCTTGTCTTTGCTTTCTCTTTCTCTTTTGCTATAGCTATTTACACCACAAGTGTTTCCGTTGCCTCTGCAGGGCTGGTCTTATGGAGTTCCGACAAGCGTACCCTCAGTGGCAGAGCAAGCGGGAGAGTTGTTTCCGCAATGGTGCCGCAAAGCGTACTTGAGTTGCGTATTCGTTTCCTTTCTTTGACTTCTGTTTTCTCATTTCTGTATCTCGACAAAAGTAGTTAGAAAAAAAAAAATTGTTCGATTGATTGGTCCACGCTCGCCACGGGTAATGAAACCTTGCGGTGCGTTCTTGTCTCCTCGATTTATGCGGACGAGGACGAAAAGTGTGGAAAGGCGAGCAGCAGAGAAGGATGTCGACGGAGCTTAGTAAACTAGCGATGGTGTGGCTGAATGTTGAAACGCCACGAAAACATACACGCGGATGACAGCGCCGAATTGAATTGACGAGAAAGAAAATCACAAAAAAGTGGTGTTTCCATTTTCCCTCTTTCTTTTCCTTTATTTTTTTTCTCTGGGGGTCCTCTTGGGGTGCTCTTTTTCCTGGTGTGGGCAGGTGTGTGGGCTGGGCGTTGAGCCCTAAAGGATGGGCGGAAAGGGAGGGGGGGGGGGGGCGGGAGGCAAAGGAGGTAGAGGAGGGAGGATCGGGTGGGCAAGACGTGGGCGGGCGCGCGGAAGAGCGGGGGAAAAAAAAACCCAAAACGGACCCAAGCAATCAAAAACCTTTCTCTTTTCTTTTTTTGTTGTTTCTAGAAAACAGTAAAGCTGAATTGAGTCTAACAAAACACACACACCAAAACTACTCTAACAATTTTTGCCCGCGAAAACAATGACTTCCTCAAACGTCCGGCGCGCGCTGGCTGCGGTGCGTCAGGTAGAAGCGCCGCTGCTCGTAGAGTCGGCGCATCTGCTTGTCATGCAGCTCCATCGCCAACTCCTCCACACTCGCGTCCGCCGACGAAGTGGGGATCGACGATGGCGTCTCCACAACGAGGTCGCGGGAAGTCTGCGTTGCGTCGCGCCGACGCCTTGGGGCTTGAGTCTGCGCGTGCTTCAAGGTCTGCACGTCGCGCTGCAACCGCCGCAGCTCCGACTGCAGCACCTCCACAGGACTCACGCTGGTGTCGACAAGAATGGCCGGATCTATGAGAATAGGCTTGTTCCGCCTTCCCTCGCCGAGCGGAAACCCTTGTGCAGCTGGTGGTGCTGGCGGCGGCAGCGTCGGTGAGAATGTGGGTGAGAAGGCAGCCGGGGGGCGAGGCTCGTTGTACGGCACCGGCCGCCTCACGGCTGCTGCAGGCGGACGCGGCGGTTGCTGCTGCTGGAATTGCAGCTGCACTGGTGACATGGCGATCGAGTCGGGCGATGGCGGACTTGCTGCGTATTTCGGGTTGTTTACCGAGAGAAGTTTGATGGGGCTGCGCACCACGGCGGCGTCCTGTGACGCCTTGACCGGCAGCGTGTCCTGCGCAGCCGCCACGAGCCCTTTGAAAGCGGCGGCGGGCTGTGGCGGGGAGAGCAGCCGTGGACGCGAGTACCATGCGACCGGTGCGACAGCAGCACCAGCCGTGGCGGAGTCGCGTGGCGCGGCAGCGGGGCTCGGGTCGAAAGAAGCAGGCAGCGACGGCGCCCGACCTTGTCGCAGAGCCGATGCTTCCGCGCTCGTCGCCGGCGACGGTGGGGAGGCACGAAGAGCTGCCGTGGACTCCACTAGCGGCGTTTGCTGCCGTTGTGGCTCGCGATAGGATGGAGAGTGAGCGAGAGGCACAAACCACAGCGTGTTGGCCTGGTCCACCCCGCAGGGCATGCGCAGTGACGCTGGTGTGGCTTCAGGGTCGAGTGGCTCGTCCTGCCAGTAGAGCTCGCCGTCTTCGTCGAAGCGGTCTAGGACATTGTGAAATTTGACATGTGGCTCGAGCTGCAGCAGACGCGGCTCTTCGTCCTCATCGACGAACACCTCCAAAAAACACCGCCGCTGACTTGAATCCATAGCGTTAAATTCTGGGAAAAAAAGAGAGAAAAATTATGCTCTATCTTTTCCTTCCACGTTTATATGCAAGATGCTTCGTGTTACTGGAAGTAAAGAAGACCTCTTCAAGCTCCTACCGAAATGACAGAGAGGAAGAAAAAATGGAGAGAGATGAGGAAGCAAACGAAGGAAAACAAGACGAGCAAACAATGGCGCTCCCAAAAGGGGCAAAAATAAGAGGCATGGAAAGAAAAACACAAAGTTCTGGCGGAGATCAAGATGTGCACTCGCTATGAAGGAAGATTTTTTACAAGCCTGCGGGAGGAGTTGGCGTCGGTGCATCTTTGTTGTCCTATTTTGTGCGCCAATGATTGTCTTCGACCGTAGTATTAAATTATGCGGGCTTTACAACTCAAGCTGTCACTATTGTTGTAAATTCGTTTTTAGTATTTGCAAGTGGAAATATGGCGAATGAAGCGCCGAGAAAAAAAAAAAGTGCAACACAGGACAGGCTGAGAGAAAACCGCAACATGCGCTGCACCTCACAGCATCACAAATCAGAACAACAACGAACACCCAACATCACTTCAAACAAAACACTAATTAGTCAACCTCTAAAAAAGAACGATTTGAAAGCAAAAACAACAAAAAGAAAAAAATTACAATGTTTAGAATTACAGCACTGAGAAAAAAAAAAAGGTAAATGAAAAGCGAAACACAAGCCACCTTCAGCAACAATTGTGAAAAAGCAAAATCTGTACATTTGCAAAACAAACAGAAGAAACGAACAACTCTATTATATAATATATTAATAAAAAAAAGCACTGTGAAAGCTTACAATTCTTCAAAAAAAGGCCGGTTTTTTTTTCTAGCAGTACTGTGGAGAGCAATTACTTTTCCATTTTCTTGGCTGTGTCGTTGGACTGCTCGTCGGGGCTGGAGAAGAAGCCGAGGTGCATGGAGCTGAAGCTGGGGTAGGAGCGCACCTGCGGCGAGCCCGCCTCCTGCAGGTCCTTCACCTCCTGCTTCAGCGCGTCCATGTCCACCTTCGCCTCCACACCACTGCGCAGCGGCCGGTCATCGTCGGCGCTGTGCCGCACAATCATGTAGGCGCCTTTCGACACCTTCTTCGCCATGCCAGACAGGCGGCCGTTGCGGCCCACCGCACCAGTTCTCGAGCCGCGGAAGCGGTCGCCGGCTAAGTTGATGGTGTCGCGGTGCACCGACGTTGGCAGCCCCGCAGAGCCAGGCTTCTCGAACTCCTTCCCTGTGATGGGCGTCACCATGTGCAGCACGCGTTCCTGAATCGCATCCGACGCGCGAAAGGCGTTGAGCTGGCTCTCCAGCGAGCCCCCAGCAGCGGTCTGAAACAGCGGCAGCCCCGACAGGTTCGTCAGCGCGTCGATGCAGTGACACGACAGCGAGGTCTCCGGCATCTCGGCAAGATGGGTGATGGCGCCGACGACGGAAAACGTCTTCCCTCCGCTCAGCGTCACCGTGTTCGGCTGCACAAAGTACTTCCACAGCACATCGCGGTCAGCGGCGTCGCTCAGGCTCTCGCCGACCAGCGTGGCGCGCTGGAAGATGGCAACGAGGCAGCGGTGCAGGCAGCGCGCGAGGGCGTCGTGCTGGGGGAATCGCTCGCAGCACTGGATGAACGCCGGGAAGAAGTTGCAGCTGACGAGGCTGCGGTCCACCTCGGCCAGCTGGAAGAGCGCAAACTCCACGAAGAGCTCGCAGATGGCGAGGCGCAGCGGCCCAAAACCCTGCGGTGCTGACGAAGAAGCCGCTGCGGCCGTGGCTGCGCCAGTCTTTTCCTGATGCGTCGCGGACGTGGTGGTGAGCCCCTCCGGTCGCTCCTTCGCTCCGGCGGGGGTCAGCAGTGCCGTGATGCGGCTTGCCTGCCTCTCCAGCTCTCGCAGCGGGGCAATGTACTGCGTCGACGCCTCGTACATGGCGCTCGTCTCGGGCAGCACGAGCGACTTGCGGACGAGGCTCACCACCGACACGAGCACCTCCACACCGTCCGCCGCCAGCGAAATCGGCGCGGCCGCGGCACCCTCCGGCGTGTAAAGTGGCGAGCGGTTCACGTCCCGCTCGCAGCAGCTCAGGATGCTCTCCACGTAGCCGGACACCAGCGGCTCGCCCAGGAGCACGTCGACAATCGGCCCGGCGCTGTGGCTGTAGCCGCGCTTCAGCAGCTCCTTGAAGAAGTAGAAGTAGTGGTACATGCCCGGGTCGCGAATCGCGATCGGGAGGTAGGCGCACAGCGTCTTTGGAAAGTTCAGCTCAATCCACCGCGAGGTAAAGAGCGCGGTCTTGGTGGTCGGCTTCACCATCCACACCGCCGACAAGGCGGAGCCGAAGAGGGCGATGAGTGTCTCGGCGACGATGGAGTTGCTCGCCAAATTCTCCACTACACCGGTGATGATGGCGGGGGTGAGCGTGTTCGCAATTACCTTCGTCGTGCCCTCGAAGTCGCTGTCGAAGGCCTCCAGCAGCAGACGTTGCACGGCGAAGGCTCGCTGCGCCTCCAGCGTTTTGGCAGAACTGAGCGCTAGCGTGCACGCCGCGACTACCTCGCTCACCTCAGACGGGTCCGACGACTGCGCGATGCAGAAGGACAGCAGCTCTGTCAGGTTGATGAGCGCGCGATGCTCGTTCTCCTCGGTGTCCACGGCACCCTCCTCGTTCGTTGACGTCGGCGAGGATGGTGCCGCTAAGGGAGACTCCTTCACTCCACGACGCGCCTTCGTCGCCTTGCTCGTGCTGCTGCTGCTGCTGCTTCCCCCACCATTGGTGTTGTTGCTCGACTTGTCACCCCCACGAGCTTCTTCATTCTCGACATGGCTATCTGTAGCGATGACATCGGAAGTGCTGTCTTCTCTGTTTGCCAGCGCGCTCTTGGCAGAGGATTCGGGATCCGTTGTGCCTTGCAGCAAGGCAAAGAGCGTGGTGGAGTGCACGTGGACGTAGCGCAGGACGCAGGTGACGCGGTTCGCCGTGCTGGCTGCCGCTGCGGCAACGCCGTTGTCGTCGAAGGCGCTCACGGCACCGCGACGGGGTGGGAGGGCCGCCGGTGCGTTCTGCAGGCTCTGTAGGTAATCCGCCACGGCCTCCGCGTACAGCACCTCGTTGAGGCCCGTCTCCTCCACCGAAAAGAGCTCGGCGATGTTGTCGGTGGTCCACTTCACTCCGAAGGGTGACGCAATCATTGAGAATCGGTTTCTTTGTTGATAAGGAGCAAAAAAAGCCTAACTGACAAAAAAAAAAACGATTCCTTTTCCTGTATTTCGAAGTTAGAAAAGCACTGAGACGGCAAGCAATAGTAGTTTTTGAGAATATTACAGCAGCAGTCTGAAATTTCTAAACAAAAATAATAAAACAAAAGAGGTGGCGCACAAAAAAGCGAGTGGGGAGAAAGCACCTTAATAAAAGGTTTTATTTTTGCAAAGGAGCTTTATTCGATGAGAAATGAAAGAACTGGCAAGTTTCAGCAATAAAAAGCGTAGACTCAATCACACGCACAAATACTCAATTACGTAACAAGAAGAAAAGTGTGTTGTGTGGCAGCAGAAGTGAAGGGGGAAAAAGGAGTTTATGCGCGAGCACAGCGGTTACACATCTATACTAGTAATGAGAGAAACTAGAAGCCTCTAATAGCAGCGCGACTGAAACAAATTAGGGGAGAGATAGTTGATACGCTGTAAAGTTGAAATATAAAAAAGAGGCTCGACGATCTTCCGTTGCGTGCAGTGGTAAGCAGGTGGTATCGAGGTATGCAATCACAGACTTTCAAAGCAGACGAACACGTGAAAGCCAAAAGAGCATCGCTAGCAAGCATAAAAGAAAAGTGGAGAATATTGGTATGAGGTGTGTGAGAAGAACAGCAGGGGAGGAGAAGAAAAAAAAAGTTGTTTATGAAAAAAAAAAAAAAACAGTGGATGGAAACCCTTTCAAGCGAGACAACAAACCCCTTTTTTAGTGGCCACAGCATCAACAACTATAATTCACTGAAAAGCTGCACGGAAAGTCTGTCTTTTTCCCACGCCACGCTTTTCCTTGTTTCTCAAAGAACACACAAAAGTGCGTTTTTTTTTCCACCACAAGCTCGTCTCACGTTTCGACATCTTGTTGTTTTCATTGTGTATAACTTCTTCACGGGTTTGGTTCGTAGCAGACAGAAAATGAAAAGAAACAGCAGAATGGAAATAAAAATAAGAGAAAAATAAGAGGAAAAAAGCAGAATTGCTGAAGGCTTTTGTTCACTGCCACCACGACTGAGGTACCATGGCAGAGCGCCGCACGTGCGGAGTAAAGGCGCCACTTCCAGCGGTGGAAGATGCGCGTGGAGGCAGCCCTCTCGCAGAACTGTTGTAGTTCTGTACCGGGGGACACGGAGCCGCTGTATTACCGCGAAAAGGGCCAGGAAGAGCAGAAGTGGGCGTTGCAGGCACCGCGTAGGTGGTAGCCCCAGCAAAACTTGCAGCCGCAGGAGTTGTGCTGCTCTCAGAAGCGCCGCGGAAAGCCTCAAACCTGCTAACAGAGGGTGGCGCTGGTCGTGGCGGTGGCGGCGGTGCGTAGGAGTAGGCGGAGAAGTCGGTTGCCACGCGTGCGTCTCGCACGACAGAGGTTTGACGAGCGTTGGGAATGGCAGAGGGAAACTGTGCAGAGTTGGATTCCCAGCCTTGCGCTGCAACCCAGGAATCGCAGCCACGGCGCGTTGCCTCTTGAGGATACAATGCAGCATTCCTGTCAACGCACGGCACTCGCCACTGCTCCACCGGACGAGAAGACGAGTGATAGTAAAATGCCGGGCTGCCTCTCTCCGGCATCCGTTGCGTCTGTTCGTAGTAAGACATTCTGTTCTCCGCAACACTCATACCGTTCCAGGACTGCTGCTGCTCTTGCTGCTGCCAGTTAAAGTACGCGGGATCGTTGATAAACATCTGCGAGCCGTACCTCGGTACCCCGTAGCGGCTATCGGCAACGACGCTTTCCAAGTAGCGCGGCTCCACGTACTGGAGACCCCCTGCAGCGCCATCCTGTGGGGTGAAGTTTTCTCGCGGCCCATATTTATGGAAAGGCTCGTTGTGCATCTGCGTGTGCTGGTTCCACTGTTGTGGGCGATCGTACACAGGCCGACTGTAAGCGGCGGCAGCGGCAGTCGCGTTTAACGGAGCTTGCATTGGAATGTTTGCTGTGAAGCGCCACTGAGGAATGGGAGCCTCGAAGTGGTGTGCAGAGTACGCACCATCGCTTCCACAGGCTGCTTGACGTACGCGTTCAACGGCGCCGCCTCTGTAGAAGGGAGGAGCAGGCGCACCGTAACTTGTTGTGGGTGCCTCTGCGAAGTCTGGAAGCGCACTCACCATCGCCGGCTGTGGTGCTTCCCTCAAACGAAGGGGGGAAGGACAGGTGGCGGGCGGCGACACAGAGCGGCGGAGGCGAACGGGTATCGGGGCTCTTCGAGAAGGCGTAATCCCTGCGTCAACACCGCCGGCACACTCCGGTTGGACACTGCTCGCCATTGGCTGCTGCTGCACGTTGCTTGGTGAGGTTTGAGTTTTTTGCAACACGTATTTCTCAGCCAGCGCATTCACGTTTGCTTGAACCGCCACCACGTCTGACTCCGCGTCTGCATCGTCTCCCATCTTTGAAATGGGAAAAATGTTTTTGCACAATGCGGCTGGCGTATCGGAGTGCTTGCAGCCCTCTTCACCACCTGCGCTGACATCCACGTCTTCTACCATCGATTGAGAACCTGGAGTACACGGTGTAGCCGTGTCGGGAATCGTGGCACCACCACCACTACCACCGGTGGCATCTGCAAAGCCCACTTGGACAGAATCCTTCTTCGTTCGCTTCCGACCGTCCTGTGGCGCTTCCGACGGCTGTTGTGGTCGTTTTCTGGGTGTCCGCTCGCTCGATGCAACGTAAGTCATATCCGCCAGGAGAGCGTTGAACGCGTCACGAGCCTCCGCCGCAACGGCTGCCGAGGCCGGTGTTTGCTGCACGGCTACACCGCCCGCGCTGCTTGTGCTCTCCGCGGGAGCTGACTTGACCACCTCTCTGCTTGGTGCTTTTTTTGCAGCCCTGATGTACGGGTCCAAGGTGGCAAAGCGCTCCGCAGCAGCTGCTCCTTTTTCGCGGCCGCTAGTTTCTGACACATCAAGAAGCTCTCCGTGTGAAGTGGCCACGGGTGCGGCGCACGTGACGTGAGCTGCCACGTCGAGACCAACCATGTGGAGGATCAGACATCTCGCCTCAATCTTCGTTGCGTCGGCAGGAAGGGACAGGCGGTCGCTGCGCAGGGCGTCGGGGACGTGAAACGTGAACGACGCCACCTCGATGCAATCCTCGCCGTTCTTCGCACCAGTGCTGATATCGCCACTGCCTCGTATATTATCACTGTTATTCTCATGCGAAACGTGGGAGTTTGCAGGTGTAGCGTCACAAGCAGTGAGCGGAGCGCACAGGGGCACAAACCGCTTCAGCAGCACGGTGTCGGTGAGCGGAGCTCCTACGATCAGCAAGGCTCGTCCACTGCTCCACGCCGTCGCTTCCGGCCGCGCTGCGGCACCGCCCTGTCGCTTCCCTTTCTTCACAACCTCCACGCAAGCCGGCGCATTCTCTTGTGGTTTGACACTGCTGAATCGAGTGGCGTTCAAATTCACACCCATGTCGCTGCTGCACACGTCTGTCCCTTTTTCTTCTTCTTCTTCTGCGGGGCAACGCATGAGAAACACACGGACCAGCCCAACATGCCCTCCCTGCGTCGTTGCTGTCTTGACCGGCTGTTGAAGACACAACTCGAGCTGCACACGCGGCAGAGATCGCAGCTGCGTCAGGACTTGGTTGCCGAACGGCGGAAGGCGGCTGCAGAGCACTTCGACCTGCCGCGCATCCACGTGCTGCAAGCTTTCGAAGCCGCGGTAGCCGCCACGGAGAAGCGACTTGGCCACCGCGTCGCTCACGTGCTGCAGCTGCCGTAACACGGGCCCGTCCGGCCAGACTCGCCGCTCCATCGACCGCGCGAGCACGTTGGCGCACCAGGCAAACGAAAAAGACGGGGTTTGCGCCCACGCGTACTCCTCGAGAAAGCGCGACACGCGCGGCACCACCGACCAGAGCCGCTGCGAGTCGTTGCGCAGGGAAACTTCTGTGATGGGCAGCAAGCCGACGTGAGCCTGCACAAGAAGGTACGCCTTGTGCCAGTCCTCCCGCACCTCGCGACCACCGCGGCGCCCGCTGTGCAACGGGTAGCGCACGGCGCGGTTAATCTCGTTCAGCGGGCCGCGATCGCCTTGCCGAAGGCGGACCTCGACAAGCTCCTGACAGTGGCAGAGCAGCTGCAGCGTTTCTTGTAAAGTAAAGCGCTTGTCGGAACGGGCCGCGGTTGCGCTTTTGCGTCCTTTTTGCTGCTGCTCTTGTTGGTCTGCGGCGCCTTCCTCGTCCTCTTCCCCTGCGTCAGCGACGCCAGCAGCTTCATTTTCGTCAGCTTGTGGTTCTGCCTCTTCCTCAGCAACGGTGTCACTATTTGTGGTGGTCGCTCGCGAGAGGAGGACGCTGCGCTTGGCAAGCTCGGCGTTGAGCGTGCACACCGTGTCAAACAGAATGTACATGCGCGACATCGCCTTGCCCAATCGGGTCGGCTCAAAGACAACGCTTGGGTGGCTAAAATCCAGTGTCGCAGAGCGCCCCTTCTCCTCCCCCAACCCGTTCTTTTCTGTCTCAGGCCCGTGACCAGCTCCGCGGCGCGTCGTCGCAGCACCTTCATCCTTTCCTGGCCAGTTCTCCTGAGAGCACGTAAACTTCTCCGTGTGGCTCAACTTCACACAGCCCTCCTCGACCAACACACGTAACACGCGTTCCATCAGCGTCTCCATGAACCCTTCTGCGCTGAACTCCTCTTCCTCTTCTTTTGTCGCAAACTCGAGACCGTAGTGCCGCGGACACTTGCGCAGGCGGATCCAGAAAAAAGTCGTCTTGGCCCAATCCATGGCGGAAGCGAAGCTCTGAATCGTCCGCAGACCAACCTCCGCATTAACGTGCTCGATCATGTGCTTATGCAGGTGGCTCTCCACGCACGTCAACGCCACCGTCCCGTTACGCAGCGTTTCGTACAGATACGACTTCCGCTGCGTTGTCAGCACCAGCGCCACGCCATGCACGTCCAGGCCAGGACGTCCGGCACGACCACACATCTGCATCACCTCCGACACTGGCATGTCCTGACACTGCCCGTTGGCAAAAAACGTCGTGCCTTTGATCACCACCAAATGGGCCGGCAGATTCACGCCGAGAGCCAGGGTAGTGGTCGAGCACACGACGGCGATGTACTGGTCGCGAAACATGCGCTCGACAAGAAGGCGATCGTTCAGCGTCATCGCAGCGTGGTGGAAGCCGACGCCGGTCAGCAGGCAGCTCCGCAGCTGCTTGTCCGAGGCTTGCTGCGCCAGTCGCCGCGCCTCCTCGGTGGGCTGCAGCTGCGCCAGCTGTCCACGCTGCGTCGCCGCGCTGCGAATATCCTCCGTCAGCCGCACCGCCGAGCTCGTTACCTCCTTCCGCGACGCGCAGAAGACCAGCGTTGGCTTTCCCTCGCTGAACTGCTGAATCAAGGAAAAGATTTTGAAGGCGAGGAAGCGGTGAAAGGCAAAAGGGTTGGCGCTGTCGTGGGCGTAGCTGATCACCTTAATCGTGAGCGGCACCGGACGATCGGCGGCCGAGAAGGCAAACGTCATCTCCGGCGTCACCGCAAGCCACTCCGCCATGTCGCGAATGTTCGGCAGCGTACCGCTGATGGCGACGATGCGCGTGGCGGCGCCGTTCACCACGTCGTGCGCCGTGGCAGCCTGGATCACCTTCACGCGGCTCACAATTGCCTCCATGGCAGCCCCACGCTCCTCCTGCACCGTGTGGACCTCATCCAGCAGCAGCAGGCCTACCGAGTTGACAATCGCCATCACCTCCTTCTCCTTCCAGCGACGCGTGATGCTGTCCCAGCGCTCCGGTGTCGTAATGAGCACGTCCGCGTGTGCCACTGACACCATGTCGTCATTTTCCACAGCAGCCGCGCCGTCCGTGGTGTCGCCTCGGCTTGCCTGCGTGCTGCGCTGCTGCATCTGGTCGCCTGTCTCGATCACCACCGCGAGGGACGGAAACTGCGAGCGCCAGTGCTCGTACTTCTCATTCGCGAGCGCCTTGATTGGGCAGATGTACACGGCTTTGTATTTTCGTGCACGGCTCTCATTCCTTGTTGTTGCGTTTGCAGGTGGTGGCACTGCGGAGGAGACATTGGGCGCGGAGGCATCCCACTTGGCGAGGCGGTCGCGAAAAAGCCGCAACATGGCCACCTCCAACAACACCGTCTTTCCGCTTCCGGTGGGGGCCGCGATGAGGCAGTTGTTGTCGTTGGAGAAGAGGGAGGGGATGACCGCCTCTTGAACTTTGTTGAAGGTCTGGTACGGCAGGTAGCGCGAAAGCTGTCCCAGACACTGCGCGGCTGGCGACGACATCTCTGAGAAAAAAAAATAAGCGGGGCTATAAAATCGTGAGTGAGGAAAAACAAAACAATAGAAAGCTCTGTGGGCGTTTGGCAAACGCTTTTAAGGGGCTTTTGGGTGAAAGCGAGGCGGGTCACCCTTTTTTGAGACCACGCCTCGTCAATATTTAGTCCTGAGCACAATCTGAAATGGGAAAAAAAAGAGTCTCGACTAGGTTTTAAATGGAAGGTGGCCGAAAAAGGCAGGAACATCAACAACAACGACAGAAAAGAGAATAGAGACAATGAAAAAAGGAACTCATAACGGCTACCTGGCAGTGGTTTTTTTTTTTTTGCCATTCGAACACCTCAAAGCATCGTCTTGTACGTCACGGTACTAGAGTTGATACTGTTTGCTGGCAATAAAGAATAGCAACCCTGAAATAGGACACCTGCTCCTGGTGAGCAATCACTCAACAACTCAATTGAAAATACTTTGACGACTTTTTGATGTCAGCTTTGTGGTTTAGTGTAGTCAGTCATGTGCGAAAAAAGAGCCGAAATGTCGGCCAATAAAAATAGACATAGATATCTCTTAAAAGGAAAAAAACGTTCGATAAACAGAAAAAACCTGAATGTGATTGATTCATGCAAATAAGACGCAAATGTTTTGCTAAAAAAAAAACCTTTAAATGAGTAATTTGATGCAGTATGTTAATCGCATGCGCGTTTGTTGTGTGTATCTTATTAACCTCGTCCTTCCATCGGTTGATAGTTGCGTCGCTTTCTTTGCTCTTCTCAAAAAAAAAAAAAACGAAATGTGTTGAGTAACACAGACACAACGAGGGCTTCTTTTTTTGCTAACAAATAAAAATTTGAAAGCTGAGCAAAAGAAATGTTCAAATTTTACCGCACTCAAGAAAAACAAACAAATGCAAAGAAGGACAGAGATCGGAAAAAAAAAAGGGTTTTTTTTTTTAAAGTGGCGCTTTATAGTCTTCCACAGTATTATTGCTGCTCCTGCTCTTCCGGGAAGAAGACGACAGCGCAGCCCCGCGCGTCATCGTAGTTCTGCGTGCTGGAGAACACAGTGAGCATCGACCCAACGACGACACCCTTCGGCCCGCTGATGCCCGTATCCAGCATCGGACGCAGACGGTTAAAGCGCAGATTTTCGAGAATCGCCATGCCGCACCGCAGCAGCGCACCGTGGCTGTGATTCACCAGCGGCATCACGTCCGTCGGGTCCACGGACGGCGTGTCGATGCCGACCAGCAACAACCGCGGAAAGACACGGTGCAAATACTCCACCGTCTCTGGATAAAGGAAGGCGTACGGGTTGCGGTTGTTGGTGCGGCCCGCGGGGAGTTGTGTGCTGCTGCGGAACACCGTCTGCATCGGCTGCACCTCATCGTGCTCCAGCAGCACGTTCAGCGACTGCGCCAGCAGGGATGGCTGGACGTTGCGACTTTCCTCGTCGCGCTGCGTCACCAGCAGCAAACGCCACAGCGGCGCCGTGCCGTCGCGATAGGCGGGCGGCAGCCGCTCGCACGCCTTCTCCATCACCTCGACGGTGATCGCCTGCGGCTCTGTGTCGGGCGGTGCGTGAGAGAGCTCAGCCGAGATGTCGAGCACGACGGCGTCGCCGCTGTAGTGCGCGTCGTCGTAGTTGCGGTGCGAGAGGCTGCGGCAGAAGTGATGCGGGCCGTCGGCGTGGGTGCCGACCTGCGAGTTCGTCATGGTCAGCACGCGGTTCGCCACAAAGCAGGGGCCATCCGCCATCGGCGACAGGTTCTGGTACTGGGAGACGCGGTGCACGATCGGGTAGCGTTGGCGCAGGTAGCGCAGGTACGAGAAGACCGCCACACCGCACAGGAGAAGGCGCACAAGCCGACTAGCGCCTTTGCGGACAACCTCCATTCGCGAGAGGGGCACGGCCGGCTGTCGACGAAAGGTGAGAAGCAGCGTCAACAGGGCACCAAAGGCGGCGCTGACGGCTGCTGTGGAGGTGATGGAGGGCACCTGCACGAGCTTGGTGAGAATGTCGCTGGTGCGAAGAATCTGAAAGGGGCTGAGGCGCGGCAGCACCGGCTGCGGGTCAGCGGGGGAGAGGGAGATGTCCACGCCGCTGGAGAGGTGCACAGGGGCTGACTGCTTCGCCTCCCGCTTCCACTCCAGCACCTTGCGGTTCGCCGCATCGAGCTCTGTAAACTCGGTACTCATATCTTTGTTTTATTTTTTTTGATGAGTTTTGTTTGTAAAACGAGCAGTAAAAAAATAAAAAAACTCGTTGTTTTTTAATTTCTTTTGTCTCGTGTTTAGTTGTCAGCTTTGAGAGAGCGGAAGGCTCTTTGCTCCGACACAATATCCTATTTTAATAATAATAAAAAAAGCATTGCGAAGAGAAAGAGAGAAGCATAATTAAAGCGAAGCAGTTACACTAAGAAACGACAATGTGGAGTACGGAGATGCAGCGAAACTCTTCAAACAACACCTTTTTATCTTCCTTTCAGCGCGCTAAGACGGCATGCCACGTTGAAGTGCTCAACGAAAAAAAAAAAAACTGAAACGTGTTTTTGTTGTTAATTTGGTTCGTATGTGAGGGTAACAAGAGAAGAAGAGCAAAAATGTATCTTAAGCATCACTTAAGCTCACAAGCACACACACACAAACATGTAAAGAAAGATCTCTCTCATCTGTTTTAACAATTACTGACCGGTTCGTTTACGGCGTCCATTGGATGTTGCTGTGATGCTGGAGCACCTGAAACGCCTTGGTCACCTTGCCTTGATGGGCGGCTGTCTCGAGAAAGTCTAGCACTCCTCTCTCCGAGCACGAGGCGCCGACGTCGTGCATCGTCGTCATGACGCGCTCCGCCGACTCAAACTGGCAGTTCCCGCTGGCCGCCAGAACGAGATCGTACGTCGACGACTCCAGCGCCAGGCCCGCCGCATGCGCACGCTCGACCCAGAAAAGCGCGCTAGACCACTGCCCGGCATGAATGTTCGCCTCCACGCAGAGCGTCGCCTCGGCATTTGTCATGACGGCGCGCTGGTTGCTGAGGTACACCGCCATCGACTTCGCCGCCGTCGCCCACTGCCCTTGTCGAGCCAGGTGGGCGGCAATGCTCGGCACCGTGGAAAAGCACTTGCGGCGCAGCATGACGGAGAGAAACTGCGTGGCGAGCAGCCATGACGCGTGGTTCTCGGTGATAGTGCGAGCTAGCACACTCGCATCCAGTTCGCTCTGCAGCGGCACGTTGTGGAGCAGCTGCGTCAGATGCGGGGATTGACCACTGCACAGCGCCTTCAGCGATGGGCAGTGTCTCTGCTCTGGTTTTGCAGCAAAAAAGACTTTGTGTTGCACGGCATTGTTGCTATTTCTTGTAGAATACGGATGCACTTCCTGTACATTGGCACTTGTTGGGCTAACAATAGAATACTGCGTCAGCAGCTTCAACAGCGTGTTCATGTTCATCGCCGACGGCTGCAGCCGATACAAGTACAGCGCTACCTCACCGACTCCACCGTTTATAGGGAACACGTTCCGCTTGTCGTTTCCGGCGAGCCGCTCCAGCGCCTTTGCGTGTTTCTGCACGAGATCACACCCTTTCTCAAAGGCGAGGCACTTCAAAAACACAT
This sequence comes from Crithidia thermophila, assembly GCA_030849055.1. NCBI lineage: Eukaryota > Euglenozoa > Kinetoplastea > Trypanosomatida > Trypanosomatidae > Crithidia > Crithidia thermophila. The sequence continues at coordinate 104,828 of JASAOP010002828.1, forward strand.
CCGGCGCAGAGCTCGGGTCGTTGGTGAGCATGTCCTCCACGTACCGCTCCGCGTTGTCTGGGTCGTGCTCGACCACCAACGGGATGATGACGTGGTAGAGGTAGTGAAGTCGCAGCGACTCCTGCGGGGCTACCACGCCCGTCTCACGCAGCAGCGAGGACGCGGCCAGTACGCGACGAAGCGTGCCGTTGGCTGCCTGCTGGCGACTGCGCTGCGCTGCCATGTAGGCCTGGTAGATCTCTACTGCTTTGGCGTAGTCGTAGCGTGCCATTGTCGTGAGGCAGCACGCGTACACCGTCGGCGTCCAACGCGCCTTGAACGGTTCCACCGCGTGGCACAGCTCGAGGCTGAGCTGCTCGTCGTGGCGGCACGCGTGAAAGAGAGCGACAAGAATATCATCTGCCAGCAGCACATCCTCGCCGAAGCGGAAGTAATACACGAGGGCGACGTCCGGGTGCGCCGTGTTGAGCAGCGTGCGGATGGCACACTCGATGTTGTGCAGATTCAAATACCGCAGCTCCTCCTTTGCCTGCTCGATGCCGTAGCTGACATGAATGACCGACTCCCACAAGCCCTCCCGCTCCATTTTGGAAAATAGCGTCTGTACCTCGGGGACGGTGTAGCGGTGAAGACTGTCCTTGACGTCCTCCTCCGTCGCCGTTGCCAGCCACGACACGTGCCGCTGGCGCTTTCGCGGGTTGTAGTGGCGGTGCGGCACCTGCGGGACTTGATACACCAGCGGAGTTTCGCGGAACTGCGCCTGCACACTCTCTTTCACAAACATCGCATCCTCTGTCTCTCCGACAGTGGAAGGCGCATAGTCGTCTCGGTACAACGTGCTGGAACCAGTTGCCGGATACGATGAGCTGGAGGTGAGGGTTGCCGGCGTTGCTGGTGCGTGTGCGGCATCGACAGCACAATCTCGCAGTGACACCAGCGCGCGGTCTTCAGATTGCAGGTCGAACCCTTTCAGCAGTAAGGTGGGGGTGCCGCTGTGTGCCTCAGCCGCGATGGCAGCTCGCCGCGCCGCCTCCTGTGGATCGTCAGTGGCGAGGTGGATGGTGGCGTAGACGCTTGCCTCCACAATATCTGCCCGCTTTGCCCACAGCAAAGCAGTGGTGGAGGCGAGCAGAAAGAGGATGTCATCCACACCAAAAAACGGCATTTTCTTTGGATGTGAAAAATCAAGAGGTGTTTTCTTTTTTTTTTTCTCAAAGCAGGTGCACCGCGTACAACTCACAGAACAAGTACTAGTTGTCCAACCTGAGCTGCTTTGTTTTCCTGCACGTGTTGCTTTGATGTTTTTTCGAGAATGAGGACGTTGCGAGGCAAAGCAAAAACAAAACAAGAGATAATAGAGGAAAGAAAAGCAAGTTGAGTAACTGCGCATGCAGAGTGGATGCTTAGTTTGAGAAAGTGTGCGTGACGCTGACAAACACGTATCAACGATTCGCTAATGAAGTGTTTTTTTGCACCACGATTGCGCACTTTGATTATCATTTTTTTCCCTCGGCAGCAGATAACAGCAAACCCAGTTTACTTTTTTAGCACTTCTCCCGATGCACCTTGTCAGACCTTCAACATTTTTCGCCGCTGGCTCTACAACCCCCTTGCCACCTTCTCACCCATAGTGAAACCTTAGATACAGGTAGCGTCGACGTCTTTTTTTTTTAAATTTTCGCTGAAGAGTACAAAAATGATACAGGTGTGTTGTGGCTTCTTTCCCACAAAAGAAGAGAGGAAGCTAAGAAAAAGCAAGATAGTCGAGTCGGCTTCAAACCAGAACTTAAACGTCTCCTTAAAGAAAAAAGGAAAAAAAGAAAAAGGAAAAAGACGTTGAGAATAAGACAGTGCAATGAGCGGTAAACAAAAGGAAACAAAAAAAAAAGAGGTACAAACCCTTCGTTTAATTCAGTGGCAACAAGCAAACACCACCGCACATATACAGGGGTGGAAAGAAAGAAAGAAAAAAAAAAACATATACTCCTTAAGCTCTAGTGGTACAATTGAAACGGCAATCACTCAACCATCAGCAGTTGCCTCCTTCTCGAGGGCACCGAAATTGAGAAGTAAAAATATTCTAAATGTAGCAATCCAAAAGTTGCAACACTCATGCAGCTCAACGCACGGCATGTGGCACCTCGATCATACGCACCGTCCCCACGTGTCCACCGAAGGTCGCCTGCGGATAGGACGGCCGAGCCGAGTTCCACTGCGGCACCTCGCCAGCATCGAGCTGCTTCCCACGCACGTCGTGCACAGTCAGCCGGGCATGTCCGCTGCTGGGCTGCACGGTCACACGTAGATAGAGCACCTGTCCCGTCATGGAGGCAGGCACAATCCAGAGGTGCGAGAGATCATTCGTGCTGCCCTGCTCCCACGCATCGATGGTGTTGCCGACGCCCACGCCGAGACCGACCCAGTCCCCAGGATCCTCGACACGGATGGCCCACTGGATGTAGCGCGGCGACCGCTTCTTCACGTTGGAGCTGTCGAAGGAGCTCAGCAGCTCGTGCAGGGCGAAGTCGAAGAGAGAGGTGCCGGTGCTATTGGGCACCGACACCGCGTCCGTCGCGTACCGCGACGACGGCCCCAGACCGTTGGCGCTGCGTTTCTGCGGAGAGGACGACGTCGACATGCGGCTCGACTCATCACGCGGTGCCGCAGAAGTCGGCGAGGGAGGGAAGCCGCCACCACCACCGACACCACCACGCAACGGGGAGGCACGCCGGTTCGTCACGCTCTGTGGCCGTGAGCCGGGCTGAATAGACGCCGAGGGTGCGCCAACAAATGACGCGCTCTGACCGGATCGCCGGCGATCTCCATTGAGGTTGCTCCGGTTTCCTGCCAACACCACCGTGTCCTCCACGGGAGGCTGCGTGTGATTCAGCGTGGACACGTGCCGACTGTTGTATGGCGAGTGCGAGTGCGAGCCGCTGCGAGGACGGCTGCGACTTCCGCTCGCGACACGAGCACCGCTGCTGCCACCGCCACCGCCAACGCCAGCGCCCGGCGACAGCTCCAACACCTGCGCCATGACACCCTCCAGATTGGGCACGAGGCCGCTGCTCATCGGCGGCAGCTGCAGCGAGTTGCGCGTGAAGCGGGAGGGCAAATCCGTAGCGGCGCTCAGGCCCTCGGCGATCGTCGCGATCTGCATGGAAAAGAGGGGGCGCGAGGAGTCGGTGCGGAGGTGGTCGGTGGCGGCGCGCAGCAGCTGCACCTTCTCGTCCGTGATGAGAATCTCGCGTGCGACGTCGGTCTGCGCGTAGGCAAACTCGGCCTCGCACGCCTCCGTGTACTCGCGCTTCTTCGCCTCCAGGGCCTCGATGAGGAGGTCAAACTGGTTGCCGATGGCGGCCTTCTTGTTCTCGCAGAGCTCCCGCACCCGCTGGTGCTGCTCGACCCACCGCCGCGCCGACTGCTGCGCCTCGTCCAGCTGCGAGGACACCTTTTCCTGAATGGTCTGCCGCGACTCGGCGTTGCCCAGGACGTCCGGGATGACGACAAAGTTGGACATGGGAATGCCGTTGCGCGACGCACAGAGTGCGCAGACCAGCTCCTTCGAGTAGGGGTCGAAGAGTTGCAGCTCGCGCTTGTGGATCGGACACTGCGGCTCCGACTGCGGGGAAGAGTAGGGCACCCAGTGCACGTTCAGCGACGCAATGGGCAGCACGTAGTGCTCCGGGTCCTTGAAGAGAATGGCGGAGTTGTTTAGCATAAAGCAGCTGTTCGCTGTCGGGCTGCTCTCCAGCAGGCGCCGCGCATCCAGCTCCGTCTCTGCGAAGAGCATGTTGCCCGGGGCCGCCTCGTAGAGGATAATGGGCGTGTCCACCGCTCCGTCGACGGTGTCGTCGCCAGAAAGCCCGGTTGGCTGCTCGCCGTCGGTGTCGCGGAGGCGCAGCTGCGGGTAGAAGTACGGGTTCGGCATCGTCCCTTTGGTGGCGACGTAGATGGAGTTGCTGCTGCGCAGTCCCGTCGCGGCGGCGCGGTTCGCCTTGAAGGGGCGAATGCGGTTGATCTTCTTCACCTTGCCATAGTACTGCTGCGGGCACAGCATGGAGAGAAAGTCCTCGGCAATTCGGTTGCGCGAGGTGGAGGTCAGCGCGGACGGCGTGAAGGCCGCCTCGCTCAGCTGCCCGCCCATCTGCGTCTCCGAGTCCTCGTACTCGACCTTATCCCGCGGCGACGGCTTCCGCGGTGACGGGCGGCGGCCGGCGTCGTACTCGTCCTCCCCGGCACGCGCTGCTGCTGGTGCTGCTCCAGCGGAAGTGGTGTTTGCCGCTGGCACGGGGACGCGGTAGGACTGCTGCGACGACGTCTCCTCATCCGATCGCGAGCGGTGGCGGCGGTGCTTGTGCCGGTGCTTCTCCTTCGGGGCGTCGCTGGAGCTGCGGTGGCTGCGCCGCTTCGTCTTCTCCTTCGGCTCGCTGACGGGCTTCGACGGCTGCGAGCTCTGCACCGACGCCACCGACGACGCCACTGCCTCCTTGCCTTTGCGGGCCGGCGGCAGCGCGGTGGCCTCGTCCGGGTCCGGCTTGATGGAGAAGCTCGAGGCGGAAGACGAAGACGACGACTCGTCGGAGCGGCCCTTTGGCGCCGGTGGCGGTGGCGGTGGCGGTGCCGCCTGCGACTCGCGCGGGGCCTGCGGCGGCGATCGCGGCGAGCCCTCCTCGAACTGGATGTCGTCGCCGTCGTCGCCCTCGGTGCCGCCGTCCTCCTCCTCGAACTGCAGGTCCTGCTGCGACCCGCTGCGGCTCGACACGACCTTCGGGTGCGGCACCGGCAGCGAGGAGACCGTGCTTGGGACGGAGGGGGCCGGCTGTGGCGGGGCCGCCTTGACGAGTGTCGCGCTGGCCGGACGCACCGGCGTGGGCCGCGGCAGGTTCTGATTCGCCTGCGACGTCGACGGTGGTGGGCCTATGGAGAAGCTGCCGTTGTGCGGGATGAGCTGCGACCCATTTGGCGACTGCGCACGCGAGTCGGGGGCTTGTATCATCGGCGGTGGCGACTGGCTCTGCACCATCGACTTGATCAGCATCTTCCGTGGTGGCGACTTCACCGGCGGGGTGGGGCTTGACGTGCCGCCCGGTGGCGACTTCACCGGGGCTTTAACCAGTGCGTTGGCGGGTGGCGGACCGACCATCACCTTCACGCCGTTGGCCAGAACGCGGAACACCGGCGGGTTCGTCGGCGAGACGGACCGCGACGGGATCAGCGACGGGCTGCCCGTCAGCGTGCGCAGGTTTTCGGGTGAGATGGGCCGCGACCCGGGCGGTGGTGGTCCGTGGATGAGCTTCGGCACCGGCGACTTCACCAGTGCACCGGGCGGTGGCGACGCGGTGGGGCGTGGCGGGGTGGCGTTCGGCCCGACCAGCGACGGCGACCCCACCCGCACCGCACCGGCGGGCGGGGGTCCGGAAATGACCTTCGTCCCAGGCGGTGGGGCCGTTTTCATCATCTTCACCCCCGGCGGCGGGGGGCCGTGGACCACCTTGGTACCTGCCGGGATTGCCCCGGGCGGCATCTTCACCGCATTCGGTGGACCACCTGCGTTCATCATCTTCGCGCCGGGCGGCGGCGGCCCGGTCATCTTCACCATGCCGGCCGGTGGTGGCGTCTTGCTGGGGGAAATGGCACCAGGGCGGGGCGGGGACACGGAGCCGGACCCGCCCGACATCACCTTCATCATTTCTGCGGGCGGTGGGCCCTTGATCACCTTGCTGCCCGGTGGCGGCGCACCCTTCACGATGCTACCAGGCGGCACTTTGACTGGCAACATCCCGGGTGGCGGGACGGACTTCGGACCCACTGCGACGTTGGGCGGTGGTGGAGCAGCTTGTGCATTTTCAGCGCCCTCGTGCTCGCTGTTGTTGCCCGCCTCGCTGCCCGTCTTGCTGCCTCGGCGGTGCGGTAGATGAATCCCTTTCGGGTTCATGTGGTTGAGCCCGCTCTTTATGTTCTTGAGCATCGTTGTGGAAATGCTTGAGCTGATTCTAAAAAAGAAAAAAAAAGGAAAGGAATAGTGGATGAAATCGTTTGAAGGAGAAAGAAATGACACACAAGCAGAGCGAAAGTTTGCAATCTAAAAAAAAAAAAGATGTATATGAAATGTGGACTTGCCGGCACGCAGCTGAAATTACAACTGCTTTTCGACTGGTTCGCAAATAGTCCACAGACTCTCAAAGCTGCGTTCAAGAGTGAAATTAGCAGCGGCCGGGTGAGACAATACAGGTCTGCTAGCACAATACAACCGAACACAACGGGGCTACTATGTAAAAAAATGCAGTAATATTATGATCAAGAACGGCAGGAGAAATAGAGAAAGAGAGAGAGAAAGAGAAAAAAGGGTTTCGCTTAAAAAATCTGTGAGGATCATTGCTGCATCTCCATATGCATTTTTATGATTCCTGTGGGTACACACTCTGCTTCAAAAACTTTTCTTTTATCATTGTGGAAGTTCACTTCATACCGATGTAAATCTTCGACCCAAAGCAAGCGTAGGCGGGACGTTTCACTCAACGCGATACTCTTGCAAAGGTGCACCACAGTTAGTAAAGATTTTCTTTTGTTTCTCAAATATCAGTAATGTGAATGCACAACAGTTGAACAGCAAAATAATCTTACCAGCAACAACAACACCATTTAAGGGAAATGAGCTCAGCTTACAAGGAAAAAAATGTTGTTGTCTTACACAGCACTTTCCTCGTATGGTTGCCCATACAAATTTCCCGGTTCACCTTACCGAAACATCTTCCTTTCATTGTTTACACACACACGTCGGGGGCTGCCGCTGCAAGCTCCCCCAAAAAGAAATTGATTGACGACACTTCTGTTATTCCTATCTCACTAGTCATCGTCTTCCTCAATAATGGGTTCCTCCTCGAAGAAGCTAATGCCGTCCACGCGTGCCATGTGCTCGTTGAAGAGACTCTGCGTTGTGGACGCCGTCTTGGCCTGGTTGATCGTCTCCGTCATGCGGCCCATCGCCGCAATGTGCTGCGTAAGCGGAGTCTGGTGCTGCACGGCAAAGGCTCGGGCAGAGTCCGACCATCCGCAGTGGTCCGTAAGGTGGGCAAAGTGGCTCTCGTTCAAGTTTTCTTCCGCCGCGGCTCCGACGAGCAGCGGCATTGCTCTGCGACCGTTCACACGCATAAACTCTTCCTTCACAAATGGCAGATCCAGCTTTTCCTTCGTAACCTGCGTGGCCGCCCACAACGTACCGTGACTGCGCATGAGCTGATGAAACATCGACGTCTGCGCCAGACGTTTTGCGTAAATCTCGTTCATCGCTGCCGTGATGATAAAGAGCAAAAAAAGACAAAGTAATGTTCGCCAAAAAAAAAAGGCTTTGACACCAGACTTTATTCAAAGGAAAAATAAGGAGTGACAAGGTAAACGGAGAAGATAAATGTAGAAAGAACGCATGGAGGAAAGAGGAAAAAAAGAGGAATTTGTGAACGCAGACCTGAATGAACCACGAAGAATAGTAGTAATGTGTTCCGAGACGAATACATGCAATTTCTCAGCTCGTCGTCGATGCTGCAAACTGAAGAGACAAAGCGGAAGCAAAACTATTTCTGTTTTTTTTTTCATGTTTATGAATGCTTGGAAGAATAAGTAAGTCTGTAAATGAACAAATACAACACTCATGAATCTCAAGGATTTAAACACAACGGCAGTTGAAAACGAACGCGATAGCAACAACAAACACGAAGGACAACAATGACTTTTGCATTGTTGACTAACAATTTTGCACCACTACCGCAACAAAAACTAGTACAACGCAATCAATAACAGCAACATTGAAACAAGCAAAGTTTTTTCCAAAAACTTTGATTTCACAGCTGCGGGAAAAAAACAAGAGAAAAATAGCGGGCCTATTTTTTCGAAGCGGCCGGCACCTCTGCAGCAGTGATTCCTAAGTTGTCCAGTTTTTTTAGTCCAACGTACGCAAACCCAGCAGCCCGCAGCTCTTCCTCTGTTGCCTTCTCATCCCTAGCATAGTCCGGCACAGGCGAGACGTTGGTGGTGGATGAGATCTTCAGCGGATCGTCTTTCATATACACAAGCGTGCGAGTCTCCCAATAGAGAATGCCACAGAACAGCACACTCGACAGCTTAAAAATTGTCCAGCTCCAGTCGCGATTGTATCCAAAGAAATCAAAAAACGGGACCTTCTCGCGGGATTCGAAATGCGCGTCCTGCCAGTGCGGCTTCTCCGGATCAATGTGCTTCAGATCCTTCGGGTCGTACAGGCGAGCGTCCACCATGTGTTTGCCCGTGGAGGCCGTGTCGACGTACGGCTTCGGCGGCAGCGGCGTGCGGGGCGTGCGGGTCACAAGTCTTCTTAGCCACTTCATGGCTACTTCGGTGAGGCTACTTCACCAGCGGCTCTTGGATTAGAAAAGGTCTTTGTACTCTCCAGGAAACAGGCAAACATATTAGTAAAGAAAAAGGGATGGAGGAGAAGTTGTAGAGGAGTTACGAGCTTGCAAGAAAGTGCGTGCGTGAACACGACTCCCGGAAATCAGTGGATGCTTTTATTCAAGCTCCTAAACGATTAATTTTTTGTTTTTGCTTGATTAACATCTCTTATCATAATAAAGAGACGCGGCTGCAGTACTTGTTTTGCCCGGCAATATGCTCTCTACTTTCAAGGCCGTTGTCGAGAATCATAGCAAGCGCGGAAGCTCCAATTGTGTTTTACACATGGTTTTCAGTAATTTATGGGAGTATTTTAAAGCATCTTTAATTTCAATACTGCTTGACCGTTCTACAGTTTTCCTTTTTCCCTCTCGCAACCGATGCAAACAGCTCAACAAGCACCTCGTCTCAACTACCATGCGCAGCCGCGAAGTCGCTGCGCTAGATCCACGCCATCCACCAGATGTACATCTGCGAAAGGTTGTTCAGATCGGAGGAGTGGTAGATGAGTTTCGACACCTGGCTCTCCACATTTAAAGCGAGTGTGTCGCGCTGCGTGGGGACGGAGTAGAGATCGAGAAACCCGTCCAAGCGCCGCGACACCCGCTCCATCAGCTGCTTTGGCCCTTCGGAACTGTTCTCCCGACTGCTTTGCCGCAGCCACTCCACCAGCGGCTCGTGCAGCAGCGTCTCCACAATCGACATCACGGCGCTCTTGTTTTTCATCTCGCACCGCAGAGCGACCTCGCACGTGGCCTGGAAGGGTCCGTACGCGCCGAGCACGCCCATGGCGTCCGTCAGATTTTGGGTCAGGCGGAAGCGCACCCGCTCTGGAATTTCAAGGCGCTCGCCCTTGTCAAACATGCAGGCAAAGTCCACATGCATGAGCTCTCCGCGCACCAAATCGATCATGATGTTCTCCGTGTGGCGGTCGCCGAGGCCGACAATGTGTCCCGCAATGCTCCACAGCGCCGTCGACTGGGTAAAGAGCGTCCGCGCCTCGTACCAGCTCTGGTTGCTCGTGAAGCTGCGGTCCAGCCACTGATGCATGACCGGCGGGGCCTCGGGAAAGATGTACTTGTTGAAGAGCTCTACCTTGGTGATCTTGTTCTCGTCCACCAGCGACAGCCACTTTCGCACCTGCGAGATGTGTACCCCGGACCGGTCGAACGAGTAGCACTCCACCGCCACCTTCGACAGCGTCACGGCGTCGTTGAGCCACTCGATGATGGCGCAGTCGTCGCACAGCGCCGTCACCGAGTACCGCCGAAGCGAGAAGCGCTTCCGCTTCGCCTCCGGGTCGGAGAGAAAGAAGGAGTTCATGAGCGTCGCCACCTCCATCATCCGAATGTCCTTGCGTGGCTCGTCCTTTGCCTTGCAGAGGAACGACATCTCGCGACCCTCGCTGGTGGCGACCCAGATCCGCTTGGGCTTCTGCAGCGACCGCATCACCACCACCCGGTCCTCAAAGTGGTCGAAGCACGGCGAGCTCGGGAAGACGTCTTCGATGGTGTCCGCCGTGACGTTCGGGGTGAGGTTGGAGAGCACCGGCAAGATGAAGCGCGCGCGCGGCAGCATCGGGTTCACCTTGTCCACGGTGCTCAGCTGCGTCAAGCCCTGCTCGCGGACGAAGAGACTCCCGGGGCAGTTGCAGATGCTGAGCAGTGTGTCGCAGATGGCCTTGGCGTAGCGCAGCACTTGCTCATTGCGGCGGGTGTCGGCGAACGGCTTGATAATTTGCGTCTCGACAATCTCGCGTGGACCCTCCTTGCTCAACGCCATGGGCAGCACGAGCCACAGACACTGCTGCGGGAAAAAGCTCATGAGGTGCAGGACGATGTCGCACAGCACCGCACGGACAGACGTGACGGGGTGCGCCAGGCGCGACAGGATCTGCGGCAGCGCCGTCATCATCACGCCAGGTGGAATGATCGGCCCGACGGTGCTAAGGACGACGCTGCGGACTTTGTTGTTCATGTCCTCCACGAGTGCCGCGGCCCGGCCATCCAGCTTCCCTGCCGGGGTGGCCGCCACCCCGCCAAGAAACGCAGCGCTGTCGAGCCACAGCGTCAGCATGCGAGGCAGCGACACGGACGCTTTCTCCGTGCCGCGCAGCAGCGCCTTGCCGAAGTGCAGCATGGCCGGGTTGGCGTACTTGCCCACCGCCTCCACCATCTCCATCTGGTGCATCAACACCGCGTTGTACAGCACCGCCGCGGAGACATCTGAGCTCTGCCGCGACCCCGAGCCGCTGTCATCACCTGGCCCGGCTGCGCTCGGCGAGCTTGTTGTCACCTGCGCCGCCGCCGCCTCGCTGGCGTTTCTCGCGAGCGTGTGGAGGTGGTCGTAGAAGACGGCCATCTGATAGTAGACTAGCTCCGACGACCTGTCCAGGTCACGCGCCTTCTCGTACTCGGCGAAAACGCGCTCCGGCCGCTCCGAGCCCGTCTCGATCAGCCAGTTTGTCAGCAGCATCTGCAGGTGCGCACGTGTGACGGCGGGAATGCGGACATCGTTGACGCACTCCCGCGCGAACTCGATCGCAGGCGTCGCGGACTGCGTGTCGTGCAGCAGATTCGCCACAAGTGCGTAGTAGGTGGTGTGCACGATGTGGTCTGGACACTCGTAAGCGGCCTGGCGCGCCGCCGTCAGCGCCGCCTCGCCAAGCCCGGCGTCGCGCAGCAGCTCCGACTGCTTCAGCCACGTCTCCGCCACCTTCTGCGGCACACCGAGCTCGCGGTAGATCATGCGGTGCAGCGACAGCAGCGGCTCGCGAGCGCTGATCGTGTCCTCCACGTACGACTCTCGCAGCGACAGCAGCTGAATGATCTCGTTCTTCACCCCGCTGGGAAGGAAGGAGGCGGAGATGCGGGTTGGGGTGGAGCGCGCTCCGGAGAGGCGTCCCGCGCTCTCCCGCCCGCTAGAGTCCATATCTGCCACGGCGATGTTGGCGCAGAGAAGATCCGACACGGCATCGATGTCGCCCAACGCGTGCAATAACAGCGTAAAGGTATAGCCCTGCGTGGTCAAATCCTCCTGGCACGGCGTGCGGATCATCGGCACCACTTTCAGCCGCTCCACATCCGTCACCGCACGTGCGCGCGGCAAGGCGCAGAGGCCGGACAGCTCCTTCTGTAAAAACGCAGCAGGCATCGCCAGACTCACCGCAGACCCTGCCACCGCCGTCGCCTGCTGCGCCGCGTTGTCGGACAACAAACTGTCCCATTGCCCGAGTCGCCACGCGGCCTCGTTGGCGTACGCCTGCACGTGGCTACGCAGCTCCGCCGCGCTCTCCTCTCGCGACACGCCCTCCCCCGCTGCCGCCGCCGCACCGGCATCGAGCTGGGAGAAAGTGGTGCTGCCGCGGTACAGGCGCGCGTTCGTGCCCGTCTGCGATTTTGTCGAGCCATCGGTGCGAGGTGGCAGCGCCAGCAGCGAGGCCGCGTAGCGTGACGTCATGTACAACTCCCCCAGCTCGTTCATGCAGTGCAGGGCGGTGAGCTGGTGAGGTCCGCTGAACGGGCGGTGCTGCAGCACCAGCTCGGAACTGCTCAGCGCGGCGAGCCAGTCGCCGTTGTTCTCGAAGGAAAAGGCGGTGTCCTCCAGCGACAGTCCGGGGGAGGCGCGATGGATGGACCGCGACGACTCGCGGTCGCCCAGCGCGGCAAAGATGCGCTGCAGTGGCACGGCCTGAATGGCCGCCGGCAGGTAGGGCATGCGGCGCTGATTCTCAATGCAGCGCAGGGCGCGGATGTGGCTGCCCACCTTCATCGCCGCGCGGCACCGCAGCGTCCACGGGATGAGGCGAACAAAACGAACGTAGCGCTCCGCCAGGTGGAGGCACGCGCCTTCGCTCTGCTCCTGCTGGTCAAAGACGCACGGAATTTTACCGCGGTTGCGGAGCAGCGTCCATCGCAGCTGCTCGACGTCTTCGAGGATGCTCAGGATCGTGTGCGCGTGCTCACGCGGCTCGTGCAGGGGTACCGTGTCTGGGTGCGCCTCGTACAGACTCTGCGAGCGTAGCGTCATCCCATGTCCGCCGCCTGCCTCGTCGCTGCTGCCACCGCCTCCCGCGAGAACCGCTTCCATGACCGTTTTCATTTCGCACTCCAAGTACTGCTCGTCCTCCGGGTTTCCCGACTCCAGGAGGTGCACGACGAGGTACGGCAGCAGGTACAAGATCAGCGAGGAGTTGCGTTTCGCCACGTTGCGCAGCGGCTGCACCATCTCGGCAAACCAGCCCTCACACGAAACGACGAGGTGGTTGAAGAAGTTAAAGAGCCAGCGGCGGTAGCTCATGTTGGGCGTATACTCGGGCTTTCGCAGTTGCGTCTTCCAGTTCACCGTGAGAGAGTACCGCGTCGTCGTGAAGCCGCCAAGCAGCTGCTTGACGTGCGGCGTCAGCCGCGACCACCACGGGTAGCGCTCCAGCTCGTCGACGTGGACGACGTCTTCATTGCGCAGCTTCACTCCTTTGTGCTGCAGGCGTTCCTGCGTCGTGGAGGCGCGGATGAGCTCCTGGACGGCGAAGGCGATGCAGTTGTGCAGCACCGGGTCCGCCGTGCTCGCGAAGACGTGAGGAAAGTACTCGCGCAGCAGAATGAAGGCAAACTTGCGCCAGTTCAGCACCGTCTCCGCGTCCAGGTACAGTGCCTGCCCGCCGACGCAACCAACCCCAGCCATGGATGACCACGCCGTGGCAGCCGAGTCGAAGACACTGCTTGCCGACGAAATGGCGAGGGAGGAGCGGGTGACCTCTGCCGTCTCAGCATTTAGAGCGGTCGCGTCGGGCGTCGTGTTAGCGCTTACACTCGCCACTGCGCTCGTTGCGGATGTGACAGCGCCGAGAATGCTGATGCAGCGCATCGCGTACACGGCACTCTCTGAGTCTGCCTCGGCACACCGCAGCAGCGTCTGCACCACCTCCGGGCGGCACGCGGCGGCCCTCGTGAACTGCGCACGCTTCGCTGTGTTGGACTTGGCGAGGTAGTCGTATAGGGCCCGTACAAACACCGTGGACGACTGCAGCGAGCCGGAGCGCATGACCTCGATGAAGCCGGTGAGCAGGTCGTTTGCTCTGCCGGCGTCGGTGTCGTCCTGCCGGCGTTGCTTCGATGACGCGGTGGCCGCCTCCTCATCGAGCTTGCGCGAGGAGAGGATCAGCGCCACGAGCTCGCTGCTGGTGCCGAGCACCGCCTTGTAGGCATCCCAGAACACGGCTGCCTCGGTGCGGTGATAGAGATGCTGCACCGCACTCGTAAGTATGTGGCGCGCTTCAGCGTGCGGAGCGGCGTGCCGCTCCAGACTGACCAGGCTCAGCGCGATCGACGGGGCCGAGTCCGCCAGGTACTCCTCCGTGCAGGCGCAGACGAGCTCTTTCCACACAACGCAGACAAACGGCACCAGGCTTGGCAGCTGCGAGCACCGCTCCAGCAACGTTGGCAGCATCAGCGCAATCGGGGTTGTCTGCGGGCCCATGAAGCGAATGAAGGACGCGAGCCCCAGCAACCACCGGCGGCGTGTGCGCAACGACCCCGGCACACCGCCATCCTCCTCTACTTCCCCGTCAGTAGTCACCGCACGGTTCACTGCACCGCCACCACCGCTGCTGCCGTCATCGTTGTTGCGGGGCGTGGGTTCTATGCGGATGGCTTTATAGATGGAGTCTAGCACCGCAAACATGCTCTTCCACAGTTCCTCCGCAGCCACGGTGCGACCGACGGGCTTGCGCAGTGCCTGCTCCACCGCTGGTGTGGACTCGACGCTCTCGCACAGCGTGACCATCTGCTCCACAGCGCGCTCAAAGACGGAGAAGGCGATGGCGTCCAGGTCGTCCGGCTCTTCCTCTCTCAAGGACGGCAGCATCCACTTTGCTTGCGGCACAGACGTGCCCTCCTCACTGCCCGCCGACGTCGTGGACCCGTCTCCCGTTGCGAAGAAGCGACTCGCCTGCGCACCGAGGCGACGCGCGAGGGTGACCTGCGGCGAGGCCACTGCAAAACTGCGGCGTCCTCCGCGGCCGCTGCGACGGCGCTGATCGCGTGCCAGCAGCTGCGCGTCCGCCTCGAGCGAGACGAGGTGAAACGCGATAATGTGCTTCGACGACCGCACAACGGCCGGCACGTCGTGAAGACCCTTGTCCACGCAGCTCATAATCTCGGCGAGGTACTGCGTCTGCTTGGCGAACGGCTTCCCACTGCACTCGTATAACACGTAGGCCACGGCACCCGCCACCGTGTTCCACTCCGTAATGTCCTCCCGCTCCATCAGCCGCCGCAGCCGCGCTCGCGTCACGTCGCTGCCGGGCACAAAGGCGGTGGTGCCGTACACAGGGCCGCCGGTGGGAGACGGCACAGCGGCGCTGTCGGCTTCTGCCGAGATCACGTACCGGCCCAGCACGTCCAGCGAGGCCGTCAGCACCACCTTCATGTCGCGGTCCTCCTTATCCACCACGGCGGCCAGGAAGGACGAGAAGACAAAGGGTCGCTCGCGAAAGCGCAGGAGGTCGGTGGCCGACCACGCGAAGAGCGTCATCACGTCACGCGCCGTCTCCACGCAGAGCCCCATCACCGCCACGGCCGCGTCCTGGTTACTGTCGCGAATGCCGCGGTAGACCGTGTAGAGGTCGAAGCAGAAGGACAGCCATCCTCGAGCCTCCTGCGTTGCAAACTCGCACGCCACCAGGCACGTCTCCTGCAACTTGAAAACGTCAGCAACCGTGGGAAGAAGCATGGCAGCCTCGTCAGGATCGAGAAAGGGACTGGGAAAAGCGGGATTTGTTTTCTGGAAGCACCGTCGCGTCCTCCACAGGAGACTGATGACGTCCTGCGTGGCATCCGCGACGACCGCCGCCGACGTGGCGGAGGAGGAGGAGGAGCTCATCGCGGTGTCTTTGAGATTTGACAGGTTCGTGATGGTATCGGATGCCGCCAGCCACTGGAGGAAAAGCGCTCGCCGGTGGCCCCCAGACGCCTCGCTCAGCGTCTTTTCATCTGCAGTCCACATCATCAACTCCCGCACCGCCAGCGATGCCAGAATCTGCAAGTCCGTCCGATCGTCCTCCACACTTCGCAGCACTACGCTCAGCGCAAAAAAACGGCGAACAGCTGCGATTTCAGCGGGAGGAGCGAACGCGATGCCGGCGTACACGACACGCAGCAGCGCAGCCCGGAGGTTGGCCATGTCAATCTTCATTCCTTCCTCGACTGGGGTTGATGTGCTTGCTCCCGTCGCAAACCCCCCGTCTGCTGAGGTTGCTCGCCCATCTTGCAGCGACGCGGTCGGTGTGCGCATGTCATCTTTGCGGGGCAGCGTCACCACCTGCGCCGCGGCCACAGCAGCCGGTAAAAAGTAAAGCTGGTGCCCTTCGATCAGCCGCTCCAGCAGCTGCGTCTTGGACACCGCAGCCGGCGCGCTCACCTGCGCCGATGCATCGATGCCAAAGTTTTCCGCTGCCTTCTCCTCGTCTTTGTGTCCCCGCTCATTTGTGGAGTTCCGCCCTGCTTTCACTTTGCCAGCGTTCTCTTCCTCATTGTGGTTGTTGTCGTCGTCATCGTCGTCTACATCGACCACGACTGCAGTGGTGACTTTGGCACCGCCTTTCTTCTTGGGGCTCCGCTGCTTTCCTTTTTCTTTCCCGCTGCCGTCATTCCTGCCAGCTTCGAGAGCAGCGGCAGGCTTCGTGGCAATCACCACGGGCCCAGCGATAGGGGCAAACGTGTACTTGCACACCAGCAGCTGCACCTGCAGGGATGAGGCGTGGGTCAGCACCGCCGTCAGCGCCACGAGCGCGCCGGTGGAGGTGGTCCGCCTGCCGTCTCCCTCCGCGTTGAGAGCAGTGAGATCGCTTTGCCACTGCGCGCATTTCCGCTCGACGCTGCGCATCACCTGCTCCACAGTCGAGAAGAATTGCATCGCGATCGAAAACAAGTTCACCATGCCGTCGTACGAGCGCCGCAGACGTGCCAGTCGTTGCTCGTCTCTTTCCGCGTGCGGCAGCGCAACTCCCACGGCGTTGAGAGCTGCCGGTGCAAAGCGGTCGGCATCCGAGCTGCGCGTGTCCGCCATTTCCCACAACGCTCTTGCAAAGGCGCCATCGAGCGCCTCGGCGATGCCGGCCAGACGGCACAGCGCGGCTTCCATTGCGGCGGCGTGCTCACGCAGGGTCGTGGACGTCGACGTCACCACATCGGACAGTGTCAGCACTTTCCGACTCCAGCTGAGGCCCGACCCACTGCGGAACAGCGAGGCTGCGATCGTGCGGTACAGCACGCCCCACAACGGCGCCGCAACTGCTGGCAACGTGGCAGACTTGTGAGGGAGACGTGCGGCAAACGCGCTGTCCAGGTCGTGCGCCGCGCGCGGAAGGACCTGCGTTCTGGCATACTTTGCGTCCTCCTCGTCGGGAGGGTAAAAGTGCAGCAGCACCACGGCGGCTTGCACAAGAAAGGCGTAGGAGGGGCTTTCGTGGTGCTGGACAACCTGGATCGTCTCCTCCAGCGATGCGCAGAAGGCTTGGGTGTTGCAGAGTGCCGCTACTGCTGCTGGAAAGCCGTGGGAGTCGCTGCAGCTCCGCAGTACGGCCAGCGCGTTGGCATCGAGCAGACGGTAGGCGGACGCGTCAACGCAGTCTTTTGCCCTTTCCACCACGTTCATCACGTAGCTTGGCATGGCGGGCACGGAGAAGAAGGACAGAATGCGATGCGGCACAAACAACAAATCTTCTTTGACACCCCTTAGCGTGGGCGGCAGCTGTGTGCACAGCAGCGAGGCTGTCATGGTGGGCAAAGGCAGCTCATTGGCCAAGAGCTGTAGGTAGTGCGGATACTCTGCAGAGTCTTTGACAGCCACGGCATTCATCATAGTAGCTTCGGGCATTTCAACTCCGGCGTTGAGTCCCATCGCGCAGAGAAAGAAGCGCTCATTGAACGTGACCCACTTTCCCAGCGTCGTGACCGCCGCCTCGACACCTTGACAGGCGTGCATGGCCACTCCTGACGAAGGTGCGTTGAAGAGCTCCAGACACCATCGCGTGGCAGTGGCCCACATCTGCGCCTGAATGGCAATCAGTGCTGACGGGCCGCCCTTCCGCTCCATCGCACGCACGGCGGACGACAGTGCGGCATCGCTCCAGTCGCTAAACCAACAAAAGATGTCCGCTTCTGCCAGCGTGATGTCGAAAATAGAAGCTGCCGCGGCACCACTCCACTGCGTTGTGAGAACGCTGAGAAGCAGCGGGCCTTGCACGTGGGGAAGGAGGCGATGCGAATGGACGAGAAAGCGAATCGCCTGCCACGCCGTCTCGTGCTGCACCCGGTTAACAACACCGCCTTCCGCGCCTGGCACGGCGCTCGACACGAGGTGGCACGCGACGTCACACAGCAGCACCACGGATTCACGGGTCGCGTGGGAGAGTACGTTCTCCTCCAGTAACTTCACGTTGAGCTGAAGCAGCGCGGCTTGGATGCAGCGCGCCTCGTAGGCGGTTTCCACGCACACGTGCGCCGAGAAGAGATCGTGCACCAGCACCTCCTTGTTGAGCTCTCCGTCTCCAGGAAAAGCAGAGGTTGCTAGCTGGCTCAGCAGCAACTCGGCTTGCGCAACGACCGCGGGAGTTGTCTTCACTTGCAGATCCAAATACAGCGCCGTCGGGGGCTGCGTCGCGCTCTCCACGTCTGTCGCCTCGCTGAAGTGCGCCGTGACCTCCGCGAGCAGCTGCTGCACAACCGCCGCCAAATCCGCCAACACCGCTGCCTCACTCGTCTGCACGGCGCGCAGCACAAAGCCGAAGACGTCCAGCACCCGCTCACTGGTGTCCTTCCACGATCGCAGGCGGGGGTCGTTCAGCACCGCCAACACGCTCAGCAGCGTCAAACAGCCGTGCAGCGCCGCCGCAGGGCAGATGACGGTGAAGCGCAGCAGCACCACGTAGAGGCGCAGCGCAATCGCCACGTGGGCGGCGTCCTTCACGTAGTGCCGGCGGTGATGCAGCGAGAAGACGTCCCCGCCCACGGGCCACTGCCGCACTGTCGCCGGAGAGCACAGGAACAGGAAGGGTCGCAGCTGCCACAGGAGGGCCCACAGCTGCCGCAGCACCTCGTCCGGCGGGGGCGAGCCGGGGGCGAGGGTGCTGAGCTGCACCTGGAGGTGCTTGATGCTCTCCCCAATCTCGGCGAGCTCCTCGCGCAGACTCAGCTGCTCGCTGCGGCTGCTGGTGGAGAAGCCGTCATTGCTCTCCGTGCGCTGGCGCACAGCGGGCCGTTCGTGCAACTCTGAGGAATCTGCGCGCTGCATTGTTCTTGTTATATGTAGCTATTTGGATTTCTTTTGGTAACTCCTCACAAGCGCTTTCTATGTAATCAATAATGTCACGAAACAAAAGAAAAACTCAGAGACAACACATAAGCACTCTTTTTTTTTTCTAAGAATTAAAAAAGCAGATTTGCTGTCTCACTTTCTTCACGGCGGAGCACTTTGCAGAATCCAAGTGTCACAAAACACTTCAAAAAACTGAGTGCTCAAAAAGCAGAGTTTTGGTGTATACTCTATGGTAAAGATCAATTTTTGTAGGTGTTGCGTATTAAAAAAAAAAAGTGTCAAGCATTGGTTTGACAAAAAAAAAAAAGGTGCGTAGAAGACCAGCAGAGTAGAGCAGAGCGTGAGCAGGGAAATAGTGAGCGAAAACAAAAAAAGAAGCAGCACTCACAATCAAAAAAGAGAGAACGAGGATACGTGTGGTTTGCCCTCTGTCACTTTTGCTAAGGTGATGGCAGCAAGAGAGCTGCATTACTCCTTGTTGATGATGAAAAGCAAAGGCAGATGGGAGTCAAACCATGAAAACAGAGCGCGTCCCTCACCATTTATTGTATAGCTCATGCATAGGAGGGAAAAGAGCACCTTTTCAACCTTCGCCATTTCAGGTGCAAGCGGAAAAATTTTTAATGGCAAAACAAGAAAAGTAGGCCACGATAGCACGCTTCTGTTCGTTTTTTTGTTGTCGTTGAAGATGATGACAAGCACAATAGGGAAAAAGCAAAAAGAAGACAAAAGTCCCCAAAAAGAAATCAAGAGGTCTGAATATGTGAAGTACGTTTTCACATGGCAAGCTCTCCACGCTGAGAAAGGAGAGACAAAGTAGACAGCGAACAAAAATAATAATAAAAGAAGAAAGCAGCAGTTTTACATCGCTCTTTTAAGAAAAAAAAAGGGAAAATAGAGATTCGAACAAATGCTTTCCTAACATCCTCTACCAAAAGCTTTTCCGGCAACAACGAAACAAAGTTGAATTAGCTGACTAGCGTCTCGAGCTCGTCGATAACGGCGTCACTTTCCTCGAGAAGCGCGTCCACCATTTTGATCGTCTCTATTTGACGACTAATGGCCGTCTCCAACGTCTCAACGGGCATGTGCGAAGGCTTGGTTTCCACTTGGTTGGCAGACAGCTCATTCCACATCTTCACGATGCTCTGACCATCCGTCTTAATGTCGTGCGGCTCTTTCGCATTCAAGTTGAGGGCGTAGCTCTCCAGCTTCCGATTAAACTTCTCCGCATTGTCGAGCGCAGCAACGTGCGACTGCCGGCGCGAGGCCACTTCGGTCGAGCTCGACTTCTTCCTTGGCAGGCTGGTGCAACTCGGCAGCTGCATCCCGCGCTGCGCCGCCAGCCTCGCCGCTTCTTCCTCCCCCTGCGCTGCAGCTGCCGAGGGCGCCGTAGAGATTTTCTTCGCCTCCTGTTGAGCCTTGTCCTGCTGCGCGTATCCAACCGCCGCTGCCAGGTACTGCAAAAACACGTTCGTCTTTTCCGGCTCGTGACCAGCCACAATCTTCTTCGGGTTCACGTCGAGCTGCACGCTCATCAGCTTGTTAACGTAGTCAATGAGAATGGTCAGATACTCGATCTTTTTCTCCTTCGTGTCCACCGCTTCCGCGTTCTGCAGTTCGGTAGGGATGACGTGACTGTAGGCGGCAAAGCGGCCGTCGATGCCGCTGACGAGGTCGTGAATAAAGCGAAACGGGGGCCGCTTCAGTAGTTTGGGTGTGAGCACCGGTGCGGGTAGCTGCAGTGGTGCGTAGGCCGCAATCGTGGCAGACCAGAAGTCAACCTCCTCGCTCATAGTGTCTAAAAAGGTTGGGAAATGAGTTGGAAAGGAGCAAACTACACCCCGGTGAAGCTTTATTGAATGATGCGAGGCCAGCCGCTGCCGTTTCAGTGCTCTTTCAGGTGAGAGAGCGAGTGAGAGAAAGAGCTGTCGTTCTAATGATCAGCACTACAGATTTAGCGTTTATGTGGATGGAAACGAAAATACAAAAAGAGGAGAAAGAGGTGAAGCTATTTTGTACACAGAAAAAAAAAACGACTTCAAAAAGCAACAGTGGCGCTTAGCTGCCTCTTGCTAAAATACAGAAGACAGCAACGCAAAAACTATTATGATGGAAAGTCGAAGCGCTGCGCCATATGCCTCACATTCTTTGTCACGATGGTACATTTCTTGGAATGGAAAAGAAGCAAAAAGCTTTATTCGCTGCAAAGCCGGCAAAGAAAAGAAATGCTTCGCCAACCTCTAAACACTAGACCTAAACAAAGCACGAAACAGTCGAATGCTTGCTCAACGAGAGTAATTATATTTTTCGCATTAGTTCAAATACTAGTTAGACTGTAAAGAGGCAACCATCAACAATTAAGAGATAAATAGGAGGTCACGCCGACCATTGGGAAGAAAAACAAAATCCACACACTGAAGACAATCGACGACAAAATGAGATCCTGAAAAGATTGTGACGTCAATAACTACAAAAAAAAAAAACATCAAAGGTGAAATTAATCAAATACCAATCAAGCTATTGTTCGAGGTACGAAGCAACAACAACAAAACACCTTCATCGCAACCGACAACAACAATAACCCAACCAAATGCCATGGGCCACATAGACAGACAAGATGCTTCAAATCGAAAAGCCGAAAAAAATCTGTGAAAGTAAGCTAAAAAAAAAAAGGTGGAGAAAACGGCGACAACAAGACGACAGCCAAAGAGCGCACACAATGCCAAAAACTAAACAAACCCATTGAGTTGATCATTTGTCAGCTGTTGAGGACCGCGCTTCCTTTGACGCTTGTTCTGCCGGGGCAGCCGACGTCGATGGGGCATCGGTAATGCGATCGTATCCTGTGATCTGTTTGAACTCCTCAAGCTTACGCGTCTCATCCGGCAGGCCGAGCACCGCATTCAGCGAGAACTTAGACTCCAGTCGGCGCTGCTGCGACTTGGGGAGAAGGCGGTTCACCGTCGCGTTGTGCTGCACAGGAACAAACAGCGTGCTCGCGCCCACGCCCAGTAGCTTCACACCCATGTTCCGGATCGCAAGGTGCGTGTCGCGGTGTCGCACCGACAGCCACGACTGAAACTCCGGGTTCTCCTTCTTCAAGTAGTTCATCTCGCGGATTTTGTTCACGATGGAGCAGAGGCTGAACGGCGCATCCTTGCCGAGCCAGTGGTCCTGCAGCGCCTCGATGGGGGTGTAGTGCGGGTAGAGCTGCTCGTCCACGCCCATCCAGCCCTTCATGGCGTGCATGAAGCCGATCTCGTCCTCCGTCTTCACCTTTGCCGTCCGCATGAGCTGCGATGGGCGGTAGAAGTCCTTCATCGGGCGTGCCAGCAGACGACGGATGGCCCGCAGCACAATGAAGGAGAAGCCGTGGGCGGAGATGGCCACCTCGTAAGTGCCCTCCGGGTCCTGGAAGTCCAGCTCGCTAAACTCCGGGTCCATGAGGGACGGGTGGTAGCCCCAGGTGCTCATGCCCTCCTTCTCCATCGACGCCTCGTATTCATCCTTCTCCTCCTTGCGCTCAAACTTGTTGTACTTCTCCGGTGGGCGGAAGGCGACGTACAGATCCGACGTGTAGCGCGAGCGCTTGCGGAACGTGACGTCGCGCGTGCACCCGACGCCGTCGTCGAAGCGGATGGTGCGGTGTACGTCTGAGCGGCCGAGGCAGGCGCCGACAGCAGCGAGAAGGTCGGTGAAGCCCTCGGAGTAGGAGACGTCGTTGCGC
Organism: Crithidia thermophila; assembly: GCA_030849055.1. Classification (NCBI taxonomy): domain Eukaryota; phylum Euglenozoa; class Kinetoplastea; order Trypanosomatida; family Trypanosomatidae; genus Crithidia; species Crithidia thermophila. The sequence continues at coordinate 127,302 of JASAOP010002828.1, forward strand.
GCCGACCAGACGGCGTCCCGCGTGCCGGTCTTCTTGTCCGTGAAGAAGAACGAGATGGTGAAGAGTTCCTCCGGGCGGTGCTCATCCAGGTCGATGACGCAGTCCATGCACTCGATTTCCTCCCCGAGCTCCTTCCAGGTGAGGTGCTTTGGCGTCTTCTTGAACTTGCACTCAAACATGAGCTTGTGTTTCCACTTTTCCTCCTCCTCGTACGGCACCAGGGCCTCCTCCGGATTCTTCAGCTCCTCGACAATGTCGCTCTCCACGTCGTCGATGCGGCGAAAGTCGACCGTCTTCTTTGCCTCGTCCAGCACCTCGTCCACGGACCAGAGACCGGTGGCACGCAGCGGGCCATAGTCCGGCACCATCGGCCCATCCTGCGGACGTGCAGCCGTCTTGACAGACGTGGGGACCTCACGATGCACCGCAACCGTGTCAGCGGAGCCTCCAGCCGGAGGCGCATCCGCCGCCGCTGCAGCGGAGAACGAAACCGACGATGAACCGCCGTTGTCGGCATTTGTGTTGTGAGGCGGATCAGCAGATGCGGCTCCGCCCGCCGCCACTGGGCCAGAGGAATTACGTGTGCCCTCGTTGCTGCTTCGAGCAGTTGCCCCACCTGTGCGCAGCGGCACTGTCGTGTAACGTTTGCGCGACGCCGCCGTGCTGCCTGTGGCCTTACCTGCGTCGGCAGCCCGCGCCGGAGAAGAAGGACCTGCATCACTGACTGCCGCTGCCGAAGGCACAGCCACACCGGTCGGTGCCTTGTCCGCCTCGGTTACGATGGTGTGCGTGTAAAGGCTTCCAGGGCCATCGATGGGACTTGGTGCCGCCCCGCTGCCCACCGAGTCTTTCTTCACTCCTTTGGCAAAGGTCGCACCGCGAGAACTCCCCGTACTGTCTACGTCTGCGCTCCTCGTGCCATTGTCACTGTCCTTCAGACGTGTGGGGGTGGTCGAGAAAAACCCACGAAGTGCGGCTGTGACAGTTTGACTCATCAGCACGTTGCAGTTCGCTACACGTCGACCGCAGCCTGCGGAGACTACACTTCGGACCGTCCGCATCGTATGTAAAGCAGTTGCAACTTTGAAGGGATGTTCAAAAATAGGAAGATTAAAACTCACCCAATACAACGGCCAAAACACGGTTGTTTATAAATTTTTTTTACAAATGAGATGACTAAGTGTTCTGTTCAGCGGTGTAAAAAAACAAAAGAAAAATATGAGCTCCCAAAACGCTGTCAACGACAGAAACAACAACGTGCAGAGCGCTGCTGGTACAATCGCGCCACTACACTGCTGCGATCAGGAAGCAGAAAGGGGAAGAAGCGGTGAAAAAAAAAGGTTTTTTTTTTTTAATAAAACATGAAAGGAGAAAAGATCATGTAGAATGGAAGAGGAAGCCCACCAAGCACGGCTCAAACGCTCTTTTGGACACGTCTTTGCATACAAGACCCGCAGCGATTACAATCCGCCACTTTTTCTCCGCTGTCGTGGATGAACAGATCTGGGAATGTCACACGTCAAATGCTCGCGTGAAGCATCGGAAGAACCAACAAAACAACCGGCTCCACACTTCTCTTTGCTAATATGCCTCTACGAGTGCAAAAAGCAACCTACTATCTTGGTCTCCCCGTCCTCGCACAAGAATTATTTTTTTAAAAATCAGTTTTCGTTCCGAACGGAGGTATGGTACAGTGGGAGTGAAGCGTGCAATTCTTAACAAGCACAAGTTTTTACAAAAGCACGCTTTAAATGCAATGAAACAAGACAATTCAAACAATTCAACAGTTCTTCTCAACATCGCCATTGAGAAACACAAAGGCACAGGTCGCTGCGTGCGAACTCTCTTGGCTTTGCTGGACTCTCCTCTCTGTGCTCATTGAAAAGGTGCAGGTGGGCGGATGTCACGCCGCCGAAAGACGGAACGTGAGCGCAGCCCCATGGCCACCAACGGGAGAATGATTGTCGTGAGAAGCAGAATTAAGCCCCACAGAAACTTTGCCATAGGAAACTCATCGCCACAATGAAAAGCGCGGCTGTAACCGCCTCCCATTTTCGAGTCGGGCTACTCACGGTTGCCTGTTTTTCTAACTTTCAACAGCGTGAAACAAAGTCACGCAAAACTATAGGAGTAGAAATGGAGGGAAAACCAAACAAGGACAAGGGATTGAGAAAGAAGAAACGTGAAAAGACAGAGCTCAGCGACGAGTAGTCAAAGCCATTAGTGAGAAGTAGTTGCCTCCACATTTTAAACATCTCATGACATATTGGGCAGATCAGAAGCTTTCACAGCTCATCTCAACATCTTTCCCAAATTTTCCTACACACGCTACATTCGTTACAAAATTGGATCAAAACAGGTTCAATAAGTTATTTGTTGGCAGAGTTAAAAAAACAAAAACACATTTAGCTGTTAAGCGGTTTAAAAAGGTTTAGAAAGCATCTGAGAAAAAAAAAAGAAGAACATCAAAGACAATTTGAACCAGCAAAACTGCATAAGTTCAATTTCTTTTTTCAAGAAGAAAAAAAAGTCCGCACCACCATCCAAAAACAGCGTTTGAACAAAGCAGCTATTGGAAACCACACACGGGATCGTTCGCCCACCGCCTTCCACACATAATCGCCTAACGCTCAATTTTCTGCAGCAGCGACTCCATCCGGCTCGACATGACTGGCTGTCCCTTCTTCGTGCGCTTCGCAAACAAGGCGTTGCGTGACTTCCGCGCCTGCACCCGCACCTTCTTCTCCTTCTCTCGCGTCTGTCGGGCCTCCTTCTTCGCCTCGCGCTCCTCCTGCCGCTTCCGCTGAATCTCTTCCACCCCGGAAAGCGCGCTGTAGTGCTTCTGGCGTTTGTCCATGAGATCGGTCACCGTTGTCGCGGCAAACTTGCGCTTCAAGTTGAACTTGCGCTTCTTCTTCTCGTTGTTGGTGAGGCTTTGGTCATAGTCGATTTGCTCCAACGTGCTGCTCAGGTTCTCCGTCGCCGCCTTGCGCGTACGGTCGTACTCCTCCAGCCGCCTCGAGACAATGCCCTCTTCCTTGCAGAGCTTTCGGTAGGCCTCCATGCGGGCCCGCTCCTCGTCCTTCTTTTTGCGTCCCTCATCGAGAAAGGTCTGGCGAACGTTTTTGGAGAAGAAGGCCTGACGCTCGGCTTTAAAGCCGTAAACCTTGCGTCGCTCCGGGCCGTCGCTCATGTTTCTTACCTGGCTAGTAAAATGCAGCAGTGAAAAGATGTGATCGTATCACAACAAGCTGCGGTGATGGGGAAAAAAAAATTTACACGTTAAAAAAAAAAAGAAAAGAAGTGAAGGAGGAGCGGAGAAAAGTTTAAATGTTAAATGAAAGTGATGCATAGATGTGTGCATTGTTTACGTTGCAACTCTTGCCAGAACAATGAACGTCAATCGAGACAGTGTTAATTGCGGAGAAGAGGTAATCTGTCTGCAGTTTCAATTTAAGATAAAACACTATAAAGGTTTTTTGACAAAATGGCACAGTGCGGTGAACAGGGTTCACTTCTCTACAAATTAGGTTAGTAATCAAATTCAGGAGAAATAGTTTCTGTGTGAAGTACAAATACAACGTTCGAGTAAATAATACAAAAAAAAAATAGTTTATTGAGCGGGACACGCAAAAGGGAAAAGAAAAGGAAAACGATGAATGTATAGGACAGGTCTGTTTTGTTCTCTACTACGAGCACTGCACGAGTCGCCGAGCATCGGTGTAGAGAACCCACAACAGCGCAGTAGGGACAGCTTGCTTCCGGTAGAAGCCCCCAGATGGGAAAAGAAGGTAGTGCTGCTCCGCCACGAGAAGGCCCAGCTCTCGCACCGGGCACCCGTCTGGGGTGTAGAGAGAAGGGCACGCTGGCTGGCAGTTCGTTGCAGCCGCTGCCCGCTCCACGACATCCTCAAAGTAGCGGTAGCAGCCACGGACAAGCACGCGTGTCGGCGCGCGGACCTGCGTCGAGACCACGCCGAAGCACGGCCACACGTGGATCCAAAAGGACGGAGTCACCGACGTATGGTCGTACAAGCGTGCATGGCCGAACGCAGGAGAAGGGCTTGTGAGCAGATGTGTGGTGCGCTGGACAAACGGATCGTAGACGGCGAGCTGGGCATTGGGATTTTGGTTGTAGTCAACATTGCCGCTGGACTTGCCTGCGCCGTGGCAATGGCCACCTCGGTTTGCAGAGTTGTGATTTCGTAATGCTGTCCTTTCCTCGAAGTGGATGTACGGATCTGGACTGGAGGCAGTTGACACACTGACAAGATCAGCCTCTTCGGGAAGATCACAGCAACGTCGACTTCTGTTCTCGCCATGTTGGTATGGTACTTTCTTGATCGAGGCAGACTGAAATAGAGGAGGGGGCTGTGAAAAGAGATTGCCCAGCAGTCGGTGAGGTGGAGGTTGTTGTGGCGTAGACGCGGCGGCGGCGGTAGCCTGCGCATCCGCCACTCTGTTCTCCGAAGCACCGTCTTTGGAAAAAACGTGGGGAGGGTTTTCGGAAAGTTCTGAAGTGTCGGGTGCGTCGTCACTCTTCGTCTCCAACGTTGGCGAAACAAGGGATGCTGGCGGAACGGCAAGAGAAGCTTCGGAGAGCTCTCCGAGAAGATGCAGAACGCGGTGTCGACGTTCTTCAAGCGCCGCTCGCTCCCATGAAAAAGTGGCCGATGACGCGTCAATGCTCATGAAAATGTCTTCGAGTGTTGATCGCAGCGCTTCGGATGCATCTCTGGTGCGTTCCGCAGAGTTCATCCTGGTGTGAGATGAAAAGAATAATTTAAAAGGAGTGACTAAAAAGTCTTTCAGTTGGTGACGCTCTGACTATCGTGATGAAGAAGAAAGAAAAAGGAGAGATGGTGAGAAGGGAATCGTGTCGCCTCCATAAGGTAAAACAGGGTAACAGTATTGGAAAAGGTGTAAAACAAAAAAGAAAAGAAAGAGGAGAGAAGAGAGGAAAGATGCGTTGGGACGACGATTGTACCAAAAAAGATGATGTGTATCCTGCAAGCGATTCAACAGAAAATGGATTCACTGTTTTTTATTGGGCTTCCTCCCGACAACGCAAAAACATTTTGCTGCAGTTTCACAAAGTGCATCACATAGCAGCGCCGAGAACATGCTGTATTTAAAAGTATGGCTGCGACGACCACTGCCTTCAACGGTCTTCGGCGTGAGGACATTGACCGATGGAAAGAGAGCGATCGGCCTTTATTATAACCTTCACCTTTTTCTTCTCAGGTTTACCGAACGCACATCGCCTTCACTGCCAAACGCAGCCCGCTCCACTTTCAACGTTGTACGACATGCCGCGCTACCACCCATGTGTTTGTAGCTGTTCAGATTTTCCATTCGCTTATTCTGTGAGATCAAAGAACGACAGGTCGACAGTGGTAAAGAGAAAGGTAAATGACAGAAATAGAGAAATAATTGATGTAATAAAAATTTCGCTCACGGCAAAGTCAAAAAAAAAATAGAAAGTGGGAAAACAGGTGACTATCAAGGTGCAGCAACAGCCCGCAGACACAACACCAACATCAAGATCAACAACCAAAAATCAACAGCCTAAACATTCGTTTGCACTCGGGTGCATCCTAAGAGAAAAACGTGAAATGAAATGAAATAAGAGCAAGTTATAATTTATAATAGATAAGGGTGTAATAACAAAAATATATGGAGAGGTCCTGCGCATTCTGCCCGGCAAACAAAAAGAGCTCGGCAAAAATGCAGAGAAAAACGCTTTTTCATTTTTTCGTTGTTTCTTTGGTTTTTTTTTTGTCTACCAGCCCAGCATTGCGCTAGCCTTTTACACCTTGTTGCTGTCGGCGGCAGTGAGCACCGGCCGCGGCCCCAGAATGCTCGCAATGTCCTCCTGGTTCAGCTCTTTCTTGCTCAGCAGCAGCTGCGCGAGCTGGTCGTGCTTGTCGCGGTGGGCCAGCAGCGTCTTCTCGGTGTGCAGGTACGCAGACTCGACAAGCTGCCGCGCCTCCGCCTCCACCTTGGCGTGCAGGTTCTCCGACCACGTCATCCACGCCCGGCCGTCGTTCTTGTCGTTCGGCTTGAAGGCGAGCTGCCCGATCGTCTTGGACATGCCGTACTTGAGCAGCTTCTCCATCGACAGCCGCGTGGCGCGCTGCAGATCGTCCATGGCGCCAATCGAAATGTCCTTCTCGAAAATGCGCTCCGCAGCGCGGCCGCCCATCAGCACGCACAGCTGCGAAAAGAGAAATTCCTCTGTGTGCGGCTCCATCGCCTCGTCCTGCACCTGCTGCGTGTACCCGCCAGCCCGGCCGCGCGGGATGATGGAGAGCTTGATGACATCCTTCTGCAGCGGGTTCGTCCACGCCATGATGCAGTGCCCAACCTCGTGGTAGGCGGTGCGGTGGAGGGCCACGTCGCTCATCCGCTGGCGGTGCTTCTTGCCGATCAGCACGTCGTCGATGCTGTCCTGCAACACGTTGAGCGGGACCACCTCCTTGCCGTCCATCGCGGCGTTCAGCGCACCCTCGTTGACGATGGTGGAGATCTGCGCCGGGGACACGCCCGGGGTGCGGTCGGCCAGCAGCTTCGCGTAGTCCTTGTTGCTCACACCGGGAATGACCTTGATCGTCTCCGGCTTGGCGTCCTCGACGACCAGCGTCTTCAGCTCCGTCTTCTCCGCCGCGTTGCCGCTCTTGTCGGCCGCGGTGGTGGTGGTGGCACCAGCGGCTGCAGCGCCGCCCTCGCCCTCCTTGCGGGTCTTGAAGACCTGCACTTTGGGCTTGCAGTTCGGGTCGCCCGTGATGATGCGGTTGAGGTAGAAATCGAAGAGCTCGCAGCGCGCCTTCTGGTCCGGCATGGGGATGTTCACCTTGCGATCAAAGCGGCCCTCGCGCAGCAGCGCCTTGTCGATCGCCTCCGGGTAGTTCGTCGCGGCAATGACGACGATGGAGTCCTTGCTTGTCAGGCCGTCCAGCTCCGCCAGCAGCTGGTTGATGGTGCGGTTCTCCTCGCTGCTGCCGCCACCGCCCATGGACCGGCCGCCCTGGTTACGCGAGCCGATAGCGTCGATTTCATCAATGAAGACGACGCACGGGGCGGCCTTCTTCGCCTCCTCGAAGAGCTCCCGCACCCGCTTCGGCCCACTGCCGCCGAAGATCTCAATGAAGTCGGCACCGGAGCAGCTGAAGAAGGGCGTGCTGGCCTCCCCCGCCACCGCACGAGCGAGCAGTGTTTTACCCGTACCAGGCTGACCCGTCAGCAGGCACCCCTTCGGCAGACGTGCGCCGAGACGGGTGAACTTCGCCGGCTCCTTCAGGAAGTCGACGTACTGCTTGAGGTCCTCCTTCGCCTCCGGGATGCCGATGACGTCCTTGAAGGTCGTGCCCTTCACCTCCGTGCGGAAGTTCTTCGACTTCATCGGATTCATCATGTCCATCAGACCGCCCATCGGTCCCGAGGAGGCGCCGCCCTTCTTGCCAGCAGCCGCCGCCCCACCTGCGGCAGAGGCCGCGGCACCGCCCATGGCCTGCATGTACTTGCGCCGGAAGTACCAGATCGGCCCCACGAAGAAGGCGACGTTCACCACCAGCGGGATCACCCAGCTCACGGCGTTGCCCCAGATTGGGCCGGAGGGACGCACCACGCCGTCGTGGAAGCCCTTGTAGTAGTCGTCATCCATCACCGGCGGCTGAAAGATCGGCGCCGGTGCGGGAGGGGTGTAGGTGTTGTACGGCTGGGGAGGCTGCTGCGGCGGCGGCTGGTAGTTGTTGTTGTAGTTGTAGCCTCCTTGGTTCGGTGCGCCGTACTGGGGGATGGGGGGCTGCTGCTGGTACGGCGACTGCTGCGGCGCGGCGGCGTACCCGTTGGGCTGCTGCTGCGGCTGCTGCTGAGGTGGTGCACTGCCGTATCCCTGTTGCTGCTGCTGTTGGGCGCTGTACATCTGCTGGAAGAGCGAGCCTCCCTGCGGAGCGCCGTTGGAGTGCATTGTAGCGAAATGATCAAATGAAGGAAAAGAGTGATGAAACCAGTAATGGAAATAAGTGGAGCAAAAATAGATCGACTAGAAGAAATCCAGATCCAGCACGTTATTTGTGGAATATCCTATTAAGGAAGAAAAGAATGAAAGAAGAAAAACGGGTCAAATAGACAGACGTGAAGGCGCGGCTTGCACTGAAGCGATGTAGCCCTTCTCGACTGCGATGAGTGAGTGTGTGTATAAAAAAGAAAAGAAATAAGTGGGTTTTTTTTTTCCTGCGTTGGCTTGCAAAATTGCAGAAGTGCGTGTGAAAAAAGAGTAAAATCGATCAAGAAATTCAAAGCGTCATGTACGACTAAGACGCTCGTTAAAGTGAGCAAAGGACAAAGAAGAAGTGCGAAATTAAGGTTTAGGTAGGAAAGAATCGCAATTGAAAAGAAGTCTAAGAGCTTTCATTTTTCAGCTATTGACGTCTTCGTTTACTAGCTCGCATAAGCAGGACGAAATGGTTCTGCTCACAACTACATAAGGGCAGCTGCTTGCAATGAAAATCAGCAAAAAGGTGTGTAGATGATATATTTCTTTCTTTGGCACCCAGCATGTAACGTTTTCGGCAAATATTGTACTGTCTTTCTGTTTTAGTCTTTTGGTATCAAGATGGGAGCGGCTTTCACGCATGCTCAAAAAAAAAAAAAAAACCTTCGCTGCTCAGTCGAGGAAGAGAAAAAGAAATAGTACGAAAACAAATTATCACTGGAAAAAAAGAATCTCAACAACGAGTAAAACAAAATAAAAATCTAAATTTCTAAAGGTGAAACAAAACACAAAAGTAGTTATTATTGTACAGAGGTGGAAACAAAACCAAGTAGTTCTAGGGTGGAGTAAGCCAGTTTTGACTCCGTCGAAAAAAGGGTGTTACTTTTGTTCTTAGCGCCTTTTTGCGGGGTCGACGAAGGCCACTGTGGAATCAAAGGCTTCGTCCGCTGCCTCCCCTTCCTCTTCATCAGCGTCGCTTTCTGAAGACGCCGGCACTCGCGGCTGCGCACCCCCCGGTGCCATCGGAACGGGTGAGAACGGAGGAAGGAAACCGCTATCCCGCCCGCTCGAGCTGCGGCGTCGTTCGTCGTGTTGCCGCACGGGTGTCGACGCGACACTGCCACCGCCGTGGCGCAGCACCGTCTCCTCCAGTCGCTGAAACGACTCACGGAACTGCCGCTCGCGCTTCACCTCGGAGACGGAGGTGATGGTGCTGGCCGGGGTGCGGCACATACTCTCCGAGTCCGTGTTCATCATCAGCATCGCCTGCGTCGTGCCCATGTAGCCAATCAGGCGCCACTTGACCGGCGTGCGTTGGTAGTACTCCGTCACCAGCGGCACACGCTCATTCGTCTCCTTCATCTCCAGCGCGCGCCGGTGCGAGCGCTCTTTCACGAGAAGGATCTGCAAGCGGTAGTGCAAGAGAATGGGTTGCAGCTGCGCGCGCAGGGCTGCCTCGCTCTGACCACGCCAGCGGATCGTGTCGACCTGCACGGAGTCGGCACCGTCGCCGTTGTCGCGGAGGGCCTGCACCACCTCCATCACGGACGCGTTCTCCGCGGCCAACTCCGCCCGCTCCCCGTGTGTACCTTCTAACAAGGGCAGTCGGTGCGACATGCGCTCCGCTTCAATGAAGGACTCGTCATTGCCCTCCTCCTGATAGAGCCCGAAGGCCGTCATCATGGTTGGCGCAGCGCTGTAGCTCATTTTTTGTGCGAGAAAAAAACAAGCAACGCTTTCAACAACAACAGAAAGGAACCTTCTCTACAGAAAAAATGCACTGCCAAGAAGAAGAAACGCAAGAGAGGCAGTCAAGAGAAAAGAGCTTAAAAAATTGCGCAAAAGTAGAAATTTTCTCAGAACAGAAAGTATGTGCATCAAACCACATTCATTTATTCTGATCTTCATAGTAACCTTGCAAAAGAGAGTCAATGCTAGCTTGTTTAGCATGTTGCATTGCAGCCACTCGCATATTTACGAAAGTACTCAGCTAAATCTCACTCTTGGAACTTGAAAAAAAAAGGTACACTCATTTTTTGTTTTAACTGTTCACGTCGCTTGTTGCGAGAGGCAACAGCATATTTAAAAAAAAATCTATAGTCTAAAAATGTTCGCAGGAAGAAAAGAAGAGTGCTCCTGTGGTATAGCTTGCAAAGAAAAAAAAAAAACGCAATCGTTGCTTTAAGAACTTCGAGGGCACCGGTCGCAGCTCTCCATCAGCGTTCTCACCTGCGCCACCACGCTGCTTGCCTCCACGTCAGCCTTCACCACAAAGCACGGCGTACTCTCCGGCAAAGGTATGGCGTTGAACATCACCGAACCTGACGACAAGGAAACGCTCTTCGCGGCGTCGATGAAGCACGGCACCAGCGACACGTTGGGCGGCATCTGGCGGATGGACTGACCCATCAACATCTGACGGCCCACGGTCAACACCAGCGGATGCGCGTCTCGCACGCTCGCCAGATCCCCACTGCCGCAACACTTGAGTAAGACCCGCATCGTCTCTCCATCACCGACAACCAGCGCGTAGCCGTCAACGTTCGTGACGTCACAGTTTTCGTTTTGGTTCCGAAAGCGGTAGTACAGCGGCGGCTCAGACGGCGTGTGGATAAGTACCACCCCCTCACAGTCCTCGCTGTATCGCACGAGGTCATAGAGGTCTTGCGGGCAGATCTCACACCGCAGTGTCTGCGAACCTTCACCGGGCAAGCCCATCGCGGAGTCGACAACAACGGCAGATTCGTGTTGCCTCTGAAGTAACGAGCCCGTCCGAGAGGCGTCAGAGCTCAGCTGCCCGGTGCTCGCTTGGCTGCGGCAGGGCTGCGACTTGCAGCAGTCCATAATCTGCTGCGACAGGCGCTGCACGACGCGCTGGCGCTCCTGCGTCAACGGCGATGATGAAATGGAGATGCAGGAGGCCATGCTACTGGATGAGGTGCGCTCCTTCTTGATCGCGTCAACTCCACCGCAGAGGTTCGTGTTACCAAAGGAAGACGGCGTTGGTGAGAGGGGTTGGCTGTGTTGGTGCTCATATTCTGCGGCCATGTCAGGTGGTGACGGTAGAAGAGTAGGTGGTGGCGGAGAGTGCTGTGAGGTATGAAGCGACTGCGACCGAGAGGCGACGAAGATGGGAGCTGCACTTAACGGCGCGGCAAACTCTGATCGTTGTGTCGCGTGCGCAGCAACATCCGCCTCCACCGTCGCCGCTGTCTCTTCCACTTCAGGAATGGAAAGAAGTCCTGCGAGAAAATGACGCTGGAAAAAGTCAATAGGCACCGTTTCCTCAAACACGTGCCCGCTGGGCTTGCCAAAGCGCTGACGTGAGTCACTCTCAGTCAACACGGTGCAGCGTACCGTGAACGTACCTTCCTCCCAATCTTCAGGGACGGACACCGCGATGCGCACCAACGGATCGCGACCAGCAGAGGCAGTGCTGAGCAGCGACTTCCACAACTGTGCCGTGGCGCTGCCCACGTAGAGGCCCTCCGCCTCCAGCACCTGTCGCCACGCAGCCAGCGTTTGACAAAAGTGGCCGCCTCTTTTCCGGGCTGCAGCAGACGCGCATTCTTCTTTCTTCCCCTCCTCCGCGGCACCCTCCGCAGTGTCGTTGTTCTCGAATAAATAGCGCACAATCGGAGTCTGCACCGTCAGCGCTATACGCTCGTATTCGGTTAGCTCGAACCAGGAGACGCCGCTGTAAGCCTCGCACCACTCCTGCACCTGCTGCTGCAGCTGCGACAGGGAAGCGCTCGCCCTCTCGCTATAGCGGCCATGCCCACCACGTGCATCACGCCGACGCTCCAGCGCGGCGTAGGGCGACGGTGTTTTGGCAAAAAAAGCAAATCGCCGTGCATCCGTTAGCGCCGCTGTGGCGGTGATGTCGTACGGAAAGACGAGCGGCAGCACCTCAATGCGGCGGAAGTCGAAAGGCGTGAAGGCAAAAGATCGATTGAGCCAGTCCGGTGGGCCGTCCTTGACCCAGTTCGACACCTGACGCAGGTTCGGTTCCGCCCACTGCCAAAACGGACGGCATCGGCGCACGCGCCAGGCCTCCACCTGACAGCAGGGATGGTCGAGGTAAATGAAAAAGTCGCACTCTTCACAGTTCGCGATAGCCAGCTGACCTTGGATCTGACACATGTAATGCAGTGGGATACCAAAGGGTTCGTAGCCGGGCTTCGTGCAGTCGTAGAGGGCACGGAACGGCGATTTGATCTCTAACAGGCGCACTTTCTGCGGTGAATCACGAAAGCTGGGCGAGGTAGGCGAGGCGTTGGTGCTGCTGCGCGGCTGCAGCGGTGACTCCGCCTGCACAGACGACGTAACACGCATGCCCAGCAGCGGAGAGGTCAAATTGTCCGTGCTGGAAGCCTCAATGAGCTCCGTGGAGGGTCGCGGGCTGCCGTGCGCGGAGGAAGACGACGGCGGCGATCGAGCACGACGTGCACTCTTAAACGGCACGCGGACGGAACACCCGCTGCTACGGCGCTGCTGCAGCTGTTGCATCATATCCGACGAGGACGCGTCGCTTTGCCCCAGTGCACGCGACGGCGAACTGGCTGTGGTGATCGAGGAAGATGAGAACGGTGAGACGTGGTGCTGCTCAATCGGAGGTTCATCCGCGGCGTGAAAGATCTGCCCGTCTGGCGAGCAGCCAAGGATGCGATCCGCTGTGACAAAGAAGCCGCCGTCGTGCACCTTGCAGCCTGTCAGCAGCTCGTACAGCGCGCGAGACTTGGGCTCGGTGTTGATGCCGTGTGCGGTGAAGGCGTTTCCTTTGAATTCGCCCTCTGTGCCCACGACGTGGCGCAGGTAGTGCACGTAGTCGGAGATGCGACCGCAGAACCCGAGCGCCATGCCAAACTGGGAGGCGGACAAGCCGTACGGGTGCTCGTCCTTCCACTTCAACTTCTCAGGATGTTGTGCCATAAGTGTGGGCTACGGTTTTGGTATGCTGTTGTGCAGTGTGTGTATACAAAAAGGACAGTACTTTGCCTTGAGGAAAAAAAAACCACGGTAATGCAGCACTTTCTTTGTTGATAGCTAGCTCCTTTGTCAGCGGAAAATAGTTACAAAAGTGTACTTTAAAGATGAGTGAGTGAAAGACAAGAGTAAATTGAGAAGACGAAATTGCGATGGAACAAGAAGACACGCGACCAAGACTTTCGATCTCTGGGTAAAATATATATATATATATATTTGGTACTATCATACAATCAATCACAAAATGGAAGACCAAAAGTATAACATCTCTCTTCAGTATTGCTCACAATATCTTTTTTTTTCAGAATGTATGTTATACAAAATAAGAAAATAAAAACTTCAATGATGAAAAGACATTAGTAATAGAAAGAACACACACGCTGGCCAACTTCAGCAACAACAAGAAAAAAAAAACACGACAAAATTACTCTTTTGCGCCTCACGCAAAAACGCCATCGGAGAAGCGCTCACAGCTCGCGTGGTTGCGCCGCGGTGTGCATTGCAAAAATTTGCGTCGCGTGCTGCACCCAAACAACGACACTGATGGCGCTGATGTCGACACCGTCAAATTCGTCAAGTGCGCCGTCCCATTCACCTCACCAGCGTCATTTTTCACGGGACTTCCAGCCTCTGTTGTGGTCGGCATCAGTGTTACCGTCGTCGTCGTCGTCGTTGCTGTTGCTGCTGTCTCGTTGTCTGCGAGTGGCCGTTTATTCAACTCTACGCGAAACAACTCCCGCATCGCGCCTGCCCACCGCTTCGACCCGAGCGGAACAATCGACACAAAGTAGCGGTTCTGCACCTCTGGCACGAGTAGCGCACGCTGCAGAATCTGGATTGGGAAGCCGTCGGTGTTGCCGTACCAACGATCAAAGTCGGCCAGCTCCTTCGCATACAGCTGCGCCCGTCGCCGCTGCGCGTCGTCGCCGTCCGCCAGATTGCCACCGTCGGGCACGGCGTCGGCGTCGTTATGCAAATTGTTGTGGTTGTGCCACAGCCCCGGAAGCGCAATGAAAGTGGCAATATTTGCACGAGAAAAGATGGCCCGCAGCGTCGCGTCGAAGTCGGCCGACGTCTCGGCGGTGCGAAGGGCAACGTAGGGGGAGAGAAGCACCTGGTAGTTGACGGTCAGCTGCCCTGTGGTCGCGTCCGTGTAGTAACTCCCGTTGAACATATTGGTCGGCACGCACAGAAAAAGCCGAGGCGAGGGGGTGGCACGCGTCGGCACCATTGTCGTTTCCGTAACCACGGTTTTCTTCTCCGTGTCATTGCCCTTTACTTCCGTCACATGCGCCATTGCCGTTGTCGTGGTGGTGCTGGTGATTGTTGAGACGTCGTCGTGCGGGAAGTTGTTCATTCCGGGCATCTGCGACGCCTCCGTAATGTTTTCGGCGGCCGGGTCGAGCAGCACCCGTTCGATCTGTGCCGCGACGGCCTCGGCGGACTTACGCTGCTCCGGCGGCACCGTGCGCGCCTCCGCTGCTTTGGCGTAACCGGCGCGAGCATATCGGAAGCCGTCGAGCGCGTTGCCGCCGCCGTACCGCCGCCTCGCCGCGCTGCCATTCACCAGGACGCTAAACACCATCGCCTCGGGAAGGTAGCGGGTCAGCGACGTCGTGATGTAGCCTCGCTCCGTCTCCACAACATGGATGACAATCTGCAGTTTTTCTGCCGCCGCGGTCGCCGTGCTGTTTGCCGTAACATTCAGTACAGGGTCCGCTTTTAGAGTTGGTATGGGTGACGCCGAGAGTTTCGTGGTGGTGGTGGCTGTTGTGTTGTTGGCGCCGGTTGTGGCGTTGCGCAGGTCAGCTGTAAAATGCTCCAAGTCCGGCTTAATGCTGCGGTAAAGAAGGTGCCACATGAAGAACAGCGCCGGCCGCTCATCCTCGCCCCACGGACTCAGGTACGGCACGGCGAGTCGCGCGCTCAGCTCGGCCATTTTCATCCGCTCCTCCGGCGACAGCGTGGAAAACGAGAAGACCTCGACATCGTCTCCGTGTGGGTTGTGGTGACGGCCACCGGCGTTCAATGCCGCGGGCAGCGGCAGCGGGGCCACCTTCACCGCGACCGCAGCACAGAAAACACCGAAGAGGAAGAGGGTGAGAAGCTTGCCAACAAGCTCCTTCCGTGGCGGGCGCCGCGTGCGGAACTGCGCAGGGACTTCCATCACATTCTCCACCTTCATTGCTCCACGCTGCTAGGGAAAAGAGAAAAACGTATTGAAAGACTCCCAACTCAAGTTTTTACTGTCCTCAGTGAACCAGCAGCGTAGTGGTAACGTCGCACAACCCCTTTTTTTAAATAGTATTTACTAAGGAGGCTAAAAAAAAAAAACCTGAGCAATGTGTATTGATTTTGGATACAGTGACAGTTAGACAAAAATAGCAGTTATGTTGAAGCCTCAAGGACTCTAAACTTTGAGACAAAACCCGGGTTTCCGTACAGAACTGTGTGCACTGGGCATTCATCAATGACACATGCAGAGGGCAGCGATGTCAACGGCAGATGATAAGGTCGTTGAAGAGAAAAGGCAGCAACGGTGAAAAAGCAATTGCATTCATAAAGAGAGGGCGCCTTGACAATAAACTGAGTAATTATCTTGTTTTGCGGAGATCCGCAAAATATTAGAAAAAGGGAAGCTGCTCTGTCAAAACACCCTTCCAACGTCAGAATATCAACTCACCAAAACGGAAAGATTATGTAAATAGCCAATGAATAAAAGGCTGTTTGTTCATACTTTAATTTTACGTTTACGCAATGGAGATTGGGAAAGGGAAAACAAGTCTCTTTACCTAAAAAAATAGTCTGCCGCACCGAAAATAGATGCGGACGGGCAAGCACATCCAGTCCTTCTCTTTGGTGGGACATAAGACCAGCAACAAGTCCAGTGGGGCAGAAACTGCACCAACATTTAACAGCAGCATTACAGTGCCTCACTGCGCGATTTCCGTCGCCTTCTGAGCCTCGTCATTTACCGCTTGGAGATACAGGGCAACCGCCTCATACGGGTACTGATTGTACGCTAAGAACTGTGAGGCGTAGTGTGCAACTGCAGGGCACACATTTGCCATGAGCTGCTGTTTTACTGGTGGCGCCTTCTGTGCCAGTTCAGACAGACTGCCCCAATACACCGCACGAAACTCTTGTCGCACACCTCGGTCCTTGCTCCTCACATTCATATTCTTGATAGCACTGTGGTGAACAAAGTACAGCAGGGGGTACATCTCTTGTCCGCTAATGCCCATCTTCTTCCAATTCTTGGAGAGATAGCGAAACGCTGCTCTTTCTTCCGATGCGATTTCACCCCTCTCATTCACCTTCGAGTCGGAGCCCAGGTTGGAGGGCTGCGCGTTGTCATTACCGCCGCGGGCATACGGCGGCGGTGCTACGTTGCGCGGAAGCACTTCGGTAATCAGCATGGCGTGCTGTTCAAGATCGAATCCGATTTCTTCCCAAGTCTCACGGACCGCCGTTTGCGTTGGCAGCTCGCCTGCGACACTCCCACCCTGTACCGTTTGGCGATAGTTGTGGTTGGAGTGTCCGACCGGGCAGCACAGCAAAAACTCTCCGCGCTCGTTGACGAAGAAAACCTGCACGCTGCGGCGGAACGCGCGACCGTCGGCGCTGCGGATCACCACGTTTGTCTCAGCTGGCGGCGGAACAGCCGCGCTTGCTGTACCTTCCATTATTTTTTCTTCGAAATCTCCGTATTGATGTGTGTTCTGGATGTGTGTAATTTGTCAGGTAGAGAAAGTTGTAGAAATAGGCATTTGGTAATTTGTTACAAGGGAAGAGGCGAGCTTCAACGCAGACATGTGCGAGAACAGAGGGACACAAAAACGGATTGTTTTCGCGTGGTGCACACGAGGGTGCTCTTCAAGAAGCAGACACACAAGTAGCCGACACAGTCTTAACGACGCTTGTGAAGAAAAAGTTTACTGAATTTGTAGCTGAGCCTCAATTAACTACTAAACGCCCCCTTCCATCACAGTACAATATTATCCTACGGTTTTTTTTTTGTTTGTTTGTTTCCTTTGTGGTTACTTCTGTTGCATCTATTTTGGGTGGAGGAGCAAGCTACTACATGTCGGTGTGAGTGCGCGTCGGCGGTGCAGTCTCCTACGAAAAAAACGGTCTGAAAAGGTAAAGTGATGATCACAAATGAGGTTTCTGCTACCTTTCAGTTATTGCCGTGGAACACAACACAAGCTCTGCAGAGCCAGTCTCAAATAGAAGAAATTAAAAGAAAAAGAAAAAGCAGGTAAATAGCAGAGAAAAGAATCTAGAGGATCTAGAGTGAAAGCTGTAACTTAGGAAATGAGAAAAAGAAGATGCTTCTGATGGTGCGTTCGATAATTGTTCAGCGCTCATGGATGCGTAGGCTCGGATGGTGTGTTCATTATATGCTGTTGAGTGAACTTCACATAAAGACACGCATCCATGACTCAGACCGATTATCCCTTCCATTCGCCCCCTCCTTCACACCTCGCTGCAAGGGTTGCCATGGTGACTGCGCCAGCGACGCGACGACGTGGCGTTGGGGGGTGCCATGTTACGCACCGCCCCGTTCGTGTTCTGCATCCAAATCCTCGCGTTGAAGATGCGGAAGAGCTCCTTGTTGAGCTGACGGAAGTCAATCATGGCAGTCGACTCGAAAAAGAAGCTGATCTTGGTGCCGTCGAACTGATACTCGCAATCCAACACCTCCATCGGAAGACACAGTCGCGCCGCCACGTCGCGGCAGGTGTTCAGTGCCAGGCGCTCCATGCTGACGTGCTCGTTGTGCAGCCGGTGCACCTCCGCGTCGGTGGCAAGGCGGATCAGCTCCATGATGGTGTTGTGCGTCCCAGGCGGCCACACCTCGGCGTCGAGACACTGGATGGTGTCAATGTCGAAACTCTGCTTGTACGGGTTCCACAGCGCAGATTGGATCGCCAGTCCGCAGTCGTAGCCGCGATCGCCGGGGACGATGGCGTAGGTTCCCGGCTTCACGGGCACCCGACTGAAGAAGCGGCGCACACGACCGCGTTTGAATTCCACGTGGACGACGTAGCAGAACTGCTCAGCAGGCCACCGCATCCGATTCGGGTGCTGCGGCGTGAAGCAGAGCGGCGTGGCATCTGCGTTGTCGGGTGCTGTCTGCTCCTCTTGCGTTTCCACCGTCTCTGTCTCGTTCCCCGGCTCTTCCTCTTTCCCGATGTCAGCTGAAGGAACGTCGGTGGACAAGTTCTGTGAAGCATTTGGCGTTGTCTGAGCAGCGGGTGGCACTTCCCCACCGTGGCCGCAGCTGCGACGGGTCAGCTCAACGGCGACATTAGCGTCAAAGGCGTGGAGGGCCTCCCGGTGGTGTTTCTGGGTGTCGAAGGGGGAGCTGCTGTGGCTGATACCACAAGAAGCCGGAGTGGAGGCCAGCATGCTTTGCTGCGAGTTTAGCATGCCGTGGATCTCCCGCTGGCAGGCCGCGAGTAAGTAGCGGGTGTCCTCGAGAGCGCTCTGCACGCTTCGAAGTGTCTCGGTGATCTGAGTGCTGTGCGACTGCAGTGCCTTGCTCAGCACTGAGTCCTCGGGTGACTTTTGAGCTGATGCTGACGCTGCCATTGGCGTGCATTTGTGGTTGCTGTTGGAGAGATCTGCAACCGACTCCAAGCCCAACAAGACTTTTGCAAAGCGTTGACGAAGTACTTTCACTTCCTCAAAAACTTCTGCCGCGTTCCTGCACACCGCTGGCCCGTTGGTGGAGAAAAAGAGAGTGGCTGTGGCGGCTGTGCCAAGGCCCTCTGAGTGAGCTGCGTCTGGGATGGATTTCTTCGCCGTCATCACAGGCGTGGCGCAGATATCTGTCGGCTGCTGCATAGACATAAATCTTCTCACACGGAACAAGAAAGTGATATTGAAATTCTGGGCAGTTGAGTTAACCTTTTTTATGTCTTCTATTGTTTAGCACTGTGCTGCTATATCTAAAAACGGACAGAAAAGGCAGTGTTAATGCAGAGCAAAGAAGGAGCGAAATCTGGGTGAACGGCAGCTGAGTGAGGGGGAAAAAAAAAGGGTGCTTGTGTGTGTTAAGGCTCCAGTAGTCTTGAAAGAAGCAAAGAAGAAGACATCATTGGACAAGAGAAGTAGTGGTGAAGGCGAACAGAAAGTAAAAAGAAGTAAAAGAATCTCACAGTGGAGTCTAAAAATAAAGTGTCTATCTCATACTCAAACTGCTTTTCATACATCATGTATTATCCCAACCGAAACAAAAAAAAGACCGGACACTGCTTTCATCCGCTTATTTTTTTTGGCATTGGTAGCAATGATCGGTGTTCTACCAGCAAAGATCTAAGTTTTGGCAACCCTCCAATAGCCAGGATTTTTTTCCAAATAGCATACATCAGGAAAGTGTTTTAAAAAGTACTCCCCCACCGCAAACGCGAAGTCTTTACGCTCCTCGTCCGGCACCAGCAAAGAGAACTGGCGTACGGCTAGGCAGATTCGTCAAACAGCGATTCCTCCAAGTAAAACGGCTGCTGATGGTCGTCCGCGCCTTCCGGAGTGTGCCCAATCCAAAAGAGCAAGATGGACTCCAGCCGACGCCGCAGCGGCGACACCACCGCACTGCGGCCACTGTTGTGGACCTCACCACCCTCGTCATCGGCTCGGCGCGGCGGCAGCGGAAACACCCATGTGCGAGGCGTGATGGCCACCACCTCCACAAAGGGTCGATCCACATCGTCCGCTGTCGCCGCCGTCTTCCGATTCGACGCGTCTTCGGTGCTGATGGGTGCTGCGAGAAGGTCCAGCGAGTTCAAACACTCCTCTGAGAGCCACACACCCGTCAAGGCCTGCGCGCGCTCCGCGACGGCGCGCAAGGCGTGCACGGACACCTGAAACGGCTCGCAGATGGCGCTGAAGTGCGCCTGCAGCACCGGACCCAGCCGCGTACGCCAAAATCGCTCCGACACAGCACCGTTGGGCTGCAGCAGCGCCGACAGCACCGTCGTACACGCCTCTCGCGCCTCTGCAGCGGTGGTGGTGCGGCGCAGGTCCTGCTGCAGCACGTACTTGGCCGCCCGCGCCACCAATTCGACGTGAAAGAAGTGCTCCACGGCGGGACGACTGGGCAAAGGCAGTCGATGCAGCACGTAGGGCAGGTAGCGCAGGTTGATCCCGTGAGCGTGCAGAAGGGTGGACACAGAAGGTTCCATGATGAAGGACCCGGCTTTTCTGCAACCGCCTCCGCACTGCACAGCAGCACCGCATGTCCGTGACAGTCTTTCCTCTCTACGTACGTCCCCGCTTTCTTCCTGCTGCACGTCGTCCATGACAAGCTTCGTGTAACACTGAATGCAGATGCGGCAGCACTGCAAAGAATTTGCGCACACCACGAAACGAATTTCATCCGCGTCGATTGTGTTGGTACAGCTCTTGCACAACACCACAGGCATGGAGGGAGCAGCGAGCGGGAGAAAGAAGCCAGCGACGCCGGCAACGCGCGTGATGCCGTCAGAGCGGATCCACTCACCAACCGCTGCGGAAGGAGAAGCAGCAGAAGTACCGCCAACAGCAACAGTGGCAGCGGTGCTCTCCACCATGCAGTCACTGCGAGCACTTTCTTCGCCGCAGTCGCGACAGTGGGCATTGGCCGGCCACTTCGAGGGCCAGTTGAAAAACACCTCTGGCCGAATGTGGCTCTTCAAAAGCTCTGGGTAAAGGGTAACGTCTGCCACACCCTCTTGATGTTTGGAAGTACCGTCAGCGGCGGGTTGAGGTGGAGACGCTGGAGTTGCGTGTGAGCCAGTTCCTGCAGAGCCTCGTCTGGAGTGTTTCACCCCACACAACAGTGGCAGTACAGGCGGCAGGAGACGCCACGCATGCGAGACGTACAGGCGCCGGTCGCGTCCCGCGTACACACACCACTCCCACGGCAGCTCACTGCCGCCCAACGAAAAAGCATCCGCCAAACTCTTCATGAGCTCGGCTACCAGCGGTGGTGCGGACGGTGGCGCCACGTGCACCGCAGCACCAACACCCTGGCCTTCCAACGCGGCGCTCTTCTTTTTCTTGTTGCTGCCTGTCACCGTGGAGCAGGGGCTGGCACACACCAAATTGTCAACACCGTACGGCGGAATGGTGCTGCACAGAAACGTGTACCCGCCAAACGTGCAGCGTGACTGGAGTGGCGTGTAGAGAAGGTGCTTCGGCGCCTCGAGGGCGATCAACTCGTGGTTGCGGTACATCGCGTTGGCTACTTTCGCAGCCCCTTCGTCTCCGCCGAGAGTGCCATCAGCGTCATCGACGCAGCGCTTCACAACGATGCCGTTGTCGAAAAACACTGTTTCTGAGTTTGCGGGAAAGGATAGCACGTGCCGCTGTGCAGTTGGGACGACGGCTTCCTGACACACGCGCATCACAGTGTTCGTCACCGCAGCGCGGAACTCTGCTAGGAAAGATTCCAGCTGCTGCCTCGCGGTCTTCAGCATCTCTGGCGTGTGCTTTGAGGCGGACACCTCGCCCTTCATACGGAGCTCTTCGACAGCACGTTGATATTCGCCGTTCCAGTCACGGTGCGCTTCCTTGTCCGCCACATTGCTCCAGTAGTAGTTGAAAACTTCAGCTTCTTGGAACAAAAAATGTTTGCGCTCCAACTCCGCGATTGCGGCGACGTCAATCACAGGATTTGTATAGCACGGATCCATCGTTGTGTCGGGGAGGTTGGCCGCAGGATCAAAGAACGACGCGTTGCCTTGTCGGTCGGCTGGGGCAGGTGTGGCACGCGTGTCGTACACCCTCTTCCACAACGGAGATGCCGCAGACGGCGCCGGATCCTTCAGCGAACCTGCAGTAATTGCATTGCCGTTTTCTCCACCTCCATCAGCAGTACTACGATCGCTGTACGAGATCCACCCCAGCGTCCCATCATCGCAGCGGGTGCTGATCCACCAGCCTCCGAACGCGTCGCGGTGGCGCGAGGCCTCCAGCAGCACCGTGCCCTGCGGCACGACGCCGACCGTCTCCCCCAGCGGACCACGAAAGAGCGCGGCGTCATCGACGGCTCCCCAGAACACAGGCGACTTGCTCCTTTGCGGCGGCGCTGCTGCTGTTGCTGCGGTGGTGGTGGAGGAAGAAGACGACGGTGGCGTAGGATTGATCGAAGATGCGTGTGGCGTTGGCGATGAGGATGGTGCTGATGAGCTTGGCTGCGTCGGGCGGCGCGGCGCACGACGATCCGGATTCGATCCCGCAGGGCGAGAAGGTGTCTGCGACGGTGACGCGCCGTTACCACCGGACGGCGGCTTCAAAGATGTACGTTGGTTTTTCATGCGCAGAACCCACGAAAATAAAGTCAATCACCACGGAAAAAGGTTTTTTTTCCCTTTCCACGTTATTTTGTCAGTGAATATGTAGAAGAATCGAGAGCAGAAAAGAAGAGCATTGTGGGAATAGCAAAGAGGAGAACAAGAAAAAAAAAGCGGAAATCGTTTACTATATAGAACTCCTACCGAGTGACCGTAAAACAATGGTGAAGCGGAAATAGCGGCAATACAAAAAAAGTGGCGCTTCAAGAAGACTTTTGCGAGTACCGAAAAGGATACAGCTTTGGCAATAAAGCAAACAAATTGACTCGATCGCCTAAAGCCGGCCACGCACACTCGGGCACCATATGAAACGCAAAAAAACGAGAAGTATATATCCCCAAATAAAACAATACTGAATTCATTACGAAAAAAAAGATTGTACAGATCAGCAAAGCGTTTCTTAGCAACGAGACGCAATCACGGAGATAAATACTCACGTAAATAGACAAAATATAAGTTTTTTTCCATGATGCCTTCCCAGCACCCGTAACCACGATAGTCTCCTGCTTATTCTTTCACTCTGCGCCACTCTGCGCTGCTCCCTGTTTAAAGCGCTCCTTCAACAGTCGTAGCTGATCCTCGAGGTGGCGCTGCATCTCCATCATCTCCGTCAACGTGCCCGAGCTGTCTGTGGGCAAGCGTCGCAACATCGTTGGCGGTTGGACAGCCGCAGCAGAGGTCAGCCCATCGCTGCCGTCTTCCACCGGTGGCGACAGCAAAGAACCACAGTGACGACCAAAGGAGAAGTGCAAAGACGTCTCCCGACCCGATGACGGCGGCCGCGGTCGCAGCTCCGTCTTCGGTGGCATCGCTGCCGTGGTGGGAGCAAAGACACTACGCTGCGGTGCTGCCTCGTCCTCGTCCAGCATCGCGGGGGAGATGAGGTGGCGGTTCAGGGAGCTCTCACGCCGGTCCAATGCCCTGTTGACGCGCTCTCCATCCGCAACACCATCTCGTGCGTGAAGTGTTGTTGCTACCGGAGGCGGTGGCGGTGGGGGTGGCGGTGGTGGGATTGTGTGCTGCGTGAAGGTGGCGCGCTTCGGCGTCGGCACACTCGCGACTGAGGAGCGGCGAGAGGTGATGGAAAGGTTTTGCACGCACCCAGCCGACGGCGCACGTGGCGTGGTGCTGGCAGGGGCGGAGGTGAGGCTGACGTCTGCCTCTGCGGGTGCGACAGCTGCAGGATCTGGGCTGCTGACGGGCATCGTCGGTGCGTGGGAAAGCGGAGGCGGGGTGGTGGGCGGAGTGGCGTACGCGGGCTGCGTCGTGATGAACGGGAAGGCGCTGCTGGCATCCGTGTTCAGGGTGGGCGACTGTCCAGCCGAAGTGACATTGCGTGTGGTGATGGCGTCATTCACTACCACGGCAGCAGCTGCTTGGGTTGCTGATGGCGCTGCCGACGCACGGGCAGTGACAGCTGTCTTGGCCTCCGGCACGGGTGGCTGCGGCTGTGCGGGTGCGACCGGAGGGGCCCTCGGGTGGTCAGCGTGCGCAGCTGCCGTACCCTCTCGAGCAACTTCTGCTGCCGTCGGCATTGCAGATTGTGGGTTTGCTGCAGGAAACAGATCCTCCAGGTTTGTGCGTTTTCGATGACGGCGGTGTACTACCTCAACGGCGGTGCCCGGCGATGCGCCGGGTGTCACCTCCGGCTGCCCCTCACCCTCTGGTGTGGGATCGTGGTGGTGATGAACGTGATGGTGAACGTGCTCCTGTGGGGTGAAAAAAGCGTCGCGAGTGTCATCCACAGTGTTCACTTTTGGGTGGTTAGCATTGTTGCTGCTCTCCTGCGTGTTGGGCGAAGCAGCGGCTGGCGCGGCGGAGGAACCTTCTGCTGGAGCGGACGAGATGTTGTTGTTTGGCTGAAAAAGGTCATCCAACAAGTCTTTGGACGACGTGCGGCGACGGTGCACTCCACGCTGTCGTGATGGGTTCGTCGTGAGCGCGTTGCTCACATACCCGAGTCCCGTTGCCACCACCGGAATGTCGAGATCGCCTGCGTTGCCTATCGCTCCCTTTCCGCGTGACTGCGTCGGCGGTGGCGAGTGCGACGCCATGCGGGATGGATTGGCACTCCTCGACTCCTCTACTGTTGCTGATCTTCTAGGAGCTGCAGCGCTGTCGGCACTGCGGCTTCCGCTGTTGCCACCGCCGGCCTGCTCCGGTGTGATGGGCTCCATTGGAGTGATGGGGGAGGCGGTGTTGCGCAGCCAATCCAGAATGGCCGTCTCTTTTGTGCCTGAGGTGTCCCCAGCGGAGAGAATCGGCTGCGAGGTGGAGGAGGCTTCGTTAGCGGCTGCGGCTAGTGCAGCGGCAGTGCTTGTGAGAATCCTGCTGTTCGTCAACGGAGCTATTTCTGGCTGCTGCTGCTGCTGTTGCTGCTGCTGGTGCTGTGCCTGCGTGTGTGATGGTCGTGCCGGTGCTTGTGTGCATCCCTGCTGCGACCGTGAAGTGTCATTTACGCTAGGTATTCTTCGCCCCGCCTGGGTGACGGGATTTGCCGCAGGCACAGAGATGAGCAGTGGCACCGCCGCCTCAGTACCTTCTTTCGGTGGCCGGTAGTACTTCCGCTGCACGTATTTCGCCTGTATCCACTTCATCAACGTTGCGGATGGGTCACGTTCGCCAGGCTTCACGTAGCTGCTTGGCATAAGCGCTTCGTACACCTTTCTTGCCCTGCCGTTGCCCATCTGCGCCATAAACTCGATCTGGTCCGCCTCCCAGAGATCCATGGTGCAGCTCTTCACTTTGCTGATGTGCACGCCAAGCTGCCGGTGCAGGCCGCTGCAGCGGATACAAATGAAGATGCCGAGGTTTGTGCTAGCCCATGTCGGGTTCCGGGCGGTGCAGTCCATGCACTCGTCGTTGCCTGGCTGCTTGAGTAGAAAGAGGAGCTGCTGCCGCCGTTGCTCCTGCACCTCTTTGGATTGCCGCTGCACGGACGCCATTGACAGTATTAGAAAAGTAAAAGAAAAAAACCCGCCAGAAAAACAAATTACTGACAACAACTATTAAACGAAAACGCCAGAAGATGTAAAACTAAACGTATGGAGTAGCAGGTGGAGGAGATAACGATAGTGAAAGCGCAAAGAACCAAAAGACCCAAATTCTTGAATGGATGTATTTGTTGTTGTGTACCCGTTGAGTCTCCGTACGCGTGCTTAAAAACGACGCCAACAAAACAGTCTTCGATAGTGCAAACTATTATTTTTGTTTGAGAACAAAAAAAAGACGCAGCAGCTTGTTGTATAGAAACCTAAATACCGACACACACACACACACACAAAAAGAAAAAAAAATGCCAACGGCTGCAGCACAGCGCAACGGCCGAGGGCAACTTAAGGAAACACGCACCTCGACTGTACTGCTCACGATACAAAACAAAAGAAGCAGGGGAACACAAGTGGAGAGGACTGAACGAAAGTGCATTCTGAAGGCGCGCAAATTCATCCATTCAAATGCAGCTTCTCATCGATTTTCAGCAATGTTGGGCATTTTTTCGTTTTTGTAGAGGCATTAACGGGAGAGGAGTACCCCAAAGCTGTCAAAAAGATCAACTCAATCTTGACAAATATATATAGATTAGGCATTTTTGTGCGCACTTGAGAACCTGCAAACGGCAAATGCGTGATAATTTTTTTATTATAAAATTGAACGTAGAGATACCATTAAAACAAGTAACGAGCGAGCACTAATACAGAGATATATAAATTATTAATAGCGAACGAATTTGACGCACGCAAACGCGTACTCGTATACGGTAAAGCGAGGAAAACAAAACCGGCCTTTTTTTTTTACCTGTTTGCCAAGCTCAGATGGCTGTTGCGTGAAAAAAAAAATAAGGAGGATATACAAGAAACTGTTCAGCGCTTTTTAAGACAATGCAAGCTTGCATTTTTGTGCGTGCCGTGCACTTCCCATTCTGGTAACGTTGCAGAATGCGACTTCCATTGCAGCTCAGCAACTTCTTGACAACAGTCAGCGCACGTTCTTTTCAAAGAAACAGAGGTATT
Source organism: Crithidia thermophila (assembly GCA_030849055.1). Taxonomy (NCBI): domain Eukaryota; phylum Euglenozoa; class Kinetoplastea; order Trypanosomatida; family Trypanosomatidae; genus Crithidia; species Crithidia thermophila. Next base: position 153,634 of record JASAOP010002828.1, read on the forward strand.
TGAGATCAAACTTCACAGCTTCAGCAATACAGAAAAAAAAAGGTTTTGTTTTTCTTGTGGGAACTGGTTTGTTTTTATCCTTCCCAGCCATCGCTTTGTATCAAGGTAAAAACAAAAAGGAAGAAGTGAGGAAACGACAGCTCACGTTCATGTGGTACGGGAGAGCTGAAAGAAAAAGGAAATCAAAACTAGCGGTCGACAAGAGAGAGAAAAGAAAACAAAGTGAAAGATGCGTTTTTCTTTTCATGTTTGGACGTCACGCTCCACTTCTGTGCTCTTACAAAGAGCTCTTCTTCTTCTTCAGGTCGTTCGTCGAGGCGACAAACACGAGCGCCTTCTTGCCCTCCGCCTGGCACGTCATCTTCCCGTACGGCACCGCGAAGCAGTCACCCGCCTTCACCTGCACGCCGTTAACCTTGGCCGAGCCCTCAACACAGAAGCCGAGGCCGATGGTGGGCAGCGTCACACTCGTCGTGCCGTCGCCCGAGCTGTGCTCGAACTGCAGGCGGAAGATGGAGAAGTCCGGAAACTGCGCCGGCGGCTGGTAGTACTGCACCTGCCACTGGGACGCGTCCTCCTTCGTGCTCTTCTCGTGGCGGGCCGAGTCGAGGCCCGTGGTGTCGTACTTGAGCATGCTGATGAGCGTCGACACGTCCTTCCACTTCGGCGTCAGACCAGCACGCACGACGTTGTCGCTGCACGCCATAATCTCCACTCCCTCGCCGCTGATGTAGGCGTGCGGCTCGCTGTCAGACAGAAACAGCGCCTGCCCGGGCACGAGCTTGACGTAGTTGAGCAAGTACACCATCCAGCAGCCGACATCGTCGGGGTATTGGTCGTACGTGCGGGCGAAAACCTCGTCCTCCGGGCACTTCTGGCCTTCGTCCTTGATGCGCTTCAGGTGGGCCCGCAGCGCCTTCGTCACGACGTCCTCCGGCGCCGCGTAGAGCTTCTCCATCAGCGCCTTGAGCGCGTGCTTCTCCTCGTCGCTGTCGGCGGCGGGCAGCTCGCTGGCGTTCCACAGCTTGCCCAGCACCTGCTCCGCGCCGACCAGCTGCGACAGCTCCGGCAACTGCTTGAGGAAGGCGATGATGTCCTTCAAGTGGCGGAAGCAGCAGAGGGCCTCGAACGGCGTCAGCGCGCAGATCAGCTCTGGCTTGTGGTTCGGGTCCTTGTACTTGTCCGGCAGCTTCGCGTGCAGCTTCTCGGCGAGCTTCTTGCACGGGTGGGCCTGAATGGACAGGGCGGTGCGGATGGACAGGATCTTGAGCAGATAAGGCACCGTGTCCTTGAAGTCCGTCGCCTGGTGCGCGGGCGAAAAGAATTTCTTCTTGTTCTCCGGCTTCTTGAGGAAGTCATCGAGCAGCTCGCCGTCGGTGTCGGCGATCTTGGACGGGCAGCTGGGGTGCGTGCCAACCCACAGCTCGGCGAAGTACTTGCCGGAAGTGTCGTTGGACAGGCCCTTCATCTTAGCGACAAAGCTGGACTTTGCATCCTTGCCCCAGGCGTAGTTCTGGTAGCCGGCATCAATCTTGACGAGGTCGGACATGGTTGGAAAAAGAAATGTGTGAGAAAAAAAGGGAAAAGAGTTTTTTGATAGGGTGTGATATAAGTTTTATCTGAAGATGCTTGTGGAGTTCAGACGGAAAAAGAAACTGGAATTAACACGTATAATTGTTTTTTTTTTGGTGTCTTGGAAAACAAATTTGGGTATTTTGAATATGTTATAATGTCTGGTAATAAGTGTATGGAGCCTTTGGTGATTGTGTTACAAAAAACAACTACAAAGGTCACTAAGGGATGAAAACAAGAGGGGTAACAGTAAAATAATAATACTAAAAGGAATCACTTAAAGCTGCTTTTGATTTTTTTATTCGAAAAGTAGAAGATCGCTAAGAGGAAACGAGGAAAGCAAGAGCAACTGGAGGCACTGATAATTGCAATTACAGGATATAGGGTAGATACTTTTCGTCGTGTAGAGAAAAAATTCTAAAGCCCAATAAGTTGATTAGAAGAAGAAGAAAGAGGGAGAAAAAAGGGAAAGTATTGTTTTAACGATGAATCATGACAGAGCTTTTACTAATAATAATAAGATGATGTGCACCAAAACTTTTTATTCCACATCTAATCGAAATAGCAACTGGTGTGCACGGGAGCATCCTCGGTGCCGCCTTCGACCAATATGTAGTACTGATAGTTTTTTCTAGTTTCAGTCGACTAAATAAACGTTACGAAGCAGAAGATGGTAGCAGAAAAACAAAGGAGAATAAAGAAAGCGGAGTCAGCAAAGAAAAAAAATATATGTCAGCGGTTAGCGCTTTTTCTTCCGCCGTGTGTTGTCTTGTGCAACGTTGACGGAGCGCGTTTTGCCTCGTTGCCGATACGCAGGGAGGAAAAGTGCATCTGAGGTCTTCGGCTTCCGTCGCCACGCCCTCCACGTCCGCACGGCGTCCTCGACAGCGGGAATGGCTTTCGTGAAATTCAGCGACGGCACATTTACCGAAATCATGCCAGGGGACAGGTTCACTATACGCAGATGCGCAAACTGGCGGACGCGACTGGCCGCAACGTACACCAGGTGGTCGCACGGAAACATCGAATCCGCGTCAAACAGCACCGGGTGGTCGAGCGTCACGCCCTGAATCTTGTGCACCGTAAACGCGTACGCCGGCGTCAGCGGAATGCACGTCGCACGCACCACATAACACCAGTCTTTGTGTATCACCGGCACCGGCACGGCAATCCACGGAATCGCCACATCCTGCCCGTCGGCGTCCATCCGCACTACCGGCAGCACGGCAGCGTTGTCATCTGCTTTGATGGAAATAGCATCCTCGCCCATCACGACGGTGGTCGGCGCCAAAGCCAGCTGATGCGTTCCCCCTGCCTTCAAACACTTGGGCAGAAGGGCGGCGCACTCTGACAAGGGTGCGTACCGCGTGATGGTGCCGAGGGATCCGTTGACGTACGTGGTGGACAAGTTACGCAACAACATCACCCGGCAGCCCAGCTTCAGCCGCTTGTCTTGCAGGACCGTGTCGCGCCGAATTGCATCGCGGAAGTCCTGCTGCATGGCCGGCTGCAGACGGCGCAGGAGCTGCGACCAGGCAATACTCTCGAGACGCACCAATGGGCGGGGAAAAAGAGAGGCTGGCGATAACACTCTGATTCTCTGCGACTTCGGAGAAATGTGTGTTGCAGGAGGGGAGGACGACTTCACGTCCTCATGGACGCTTCGTGCCTGTTCGGCTGCACAGTGCTCCAGTGCCGCTTTGACAGCTGCACGCCGCAGCTCTGCCTCCGTGTCGCTGCGCGCCCTACACTCTAGGCACAACGCACACAACGCGGTGGAGTAGGACAGCGGCACCGGGAGCGTCTGCAGCCGCACGGAATACTTCGGGAGCCGACAGAACTTCTCTAACGATTGCTCCGTGGTGCGCATCTCGGCAGTGGACAGGTGTCCCTGCCTGCCCGAGCCGTGGACACTTTGTTTCGGCAATGTCGAGAAGAGTCGGTGGTGCACGAGCAACGTGGCTCGCCCCTGCAGCGCAGCACGGCGCGCATCGCACGACACTTCCTCCGTCGCCTTCGCCTCTGTCATTGTCAGGTGCGTTCGAAAAATACGAGTCTCGCCCTCCAACTCCAGCATTCGGCGATCGTTAAAGTTCTTTACCGCCGCCTTGGTGGGCAGGATGCGCACCGCCGTGTCGTCGAACGGGTTCAGCAAAGCAGAGCGCGAAAGCCGGAATGGGAGCTCCCCGCAGCGCAGCAAGTTCAGGTCTGCGGTGAACGCGGCGTCTTTTTGCCGCTGTGGTTCGCGCAGTTGCAGGTGAAGAAGGTGCTTGCGGAAACACCAGTTCTCGAACATCGGCTTGTCGTAGTACCAAAGCTCCGCTTTGCGCTTGCCCGACGCTTTCATGTTGATCCTTCGTTCAGCAACCTCCTCGTAACTATCGGCGCTGCCCCTCTTATTCGCGCCACTGTCATTTTTGTTGTGCATCCGAGGCAACAGTGTCGTGGAAAAGATATCGTTGCACTTCACAACATTTCCATCTGTGTCACCATCAGGGGCAGCTAGCGTTGGCGGCGGCGGCGGCAAGACGCCCTTGCACACCTTCCGCTCGCCTCTGCTCGCTGTGTCACTCACCCGTCTGGCAATCTGCCTGAAAGTGCCCATCACCGAATCGGAAGCAGCAAATGGTGTGAGCTGCATAAAATCACCAGACAGAATCATCTGCACTCCGCCGAAAGGCTGCCTGGCATCGCGGCCGGTTGTACGGCGCAGCGTGCGCTCCAGCGATTCGAGAAAGCCGGCGTGCAGCAGGGACACTTCGTCGATCACAATAACGTCCACGGCGCTCAGCTTTGCCGTGTTGCGAAAACGCAGCGGCACCATACGTTGCAACACCGAATCAAAGCCGTCATCTGTTGCCCTTGCTGCGAAGGCTGGAGACTCCGCACTTTCGCAGTAGTCGGCCGTCTCATCTTCTCCTTCGTCACTTCCGTCATCGTCCGCACCTCCACTTTCATCATCGTCACCATCACCATCATCAACGCTGCCGCCATCACACGATGCGCCGCTGCGGCTGCTGCGACCGCTTCCACTGCGACGACTCACCGACCCATCGACAACGTCGTCTGGTGTAGGTAGCGGGATCCCGAACTCGCTGTGAAAGGTGTTGCCGCCGATGTTGAAGGCGGCGATGCCGGTGGCAGCCGTCACGGACACGCGCAGGCCGCGTCGCTGCATGTCCGCGGCGATGGCGGTGAGCAGGAAAGACTTCCCCGTGCCCGCCTCCCCTCCGATGTACAGCGACGCACCTTGCGAGGCGAGGTCGAAGACGCGCTTCTGCTCTGTTGTCATTTTGTAGGCTGTGGAGGAAGCCTCTTTCGCACTGTCAGCAAGCATGAGTGCCAACACCTGGTCCACGGATGTCTGTACTGGCAATAACTCTCCAACGGATAAATGCTTTGCAGCCTTCGACACTGTTTTCTGAAGGGCGGTGCGGCCCCACCACTTCGGGTCAAAGCTAAGGTTCTGGTCTGCTGTCGGAAACACTTGCGGGTGTGCAGGTGATTGTGTTTTTGCGGCTGATAAGCGATGCCGTGGCACGTCTCGTCTGGATGCTGCAGCCCACGGAAGCGTTGCCTGACTCTGTAACAAACCATTTGCCACACTGTTCTGGTGTGCAGGTAGTTTGTAGCGGGCGAGTGCCCTTTTTGCTTCACAACGGAGTGTCGTGGAATGCATTTTCCCTTATGGGGTAAGGACGCAGAAATAGAACCGGAAAGTTGATTCTGCAACCAACAGCGCCTGCATAGCCCAAAAAACACTTTTAGAAATTTAGGAAAAACATTTTGAAACGGGATAAACGAAGAAGTAGGAGTGGTTGCGGAGAACAATGATATACCTGACATCTGCATAGAAGTCGCAGATCTTAAAACACCAAACGGCACCGCCACCTGCGCATCGTATAGTTGAAGAGAAAACAAAAACATGTTTTTTTTTCCTTTTTTTCCTCTGATCGTCCTCAACTCTCATTTCCTCGCACATAACAGTGTGCTTGTGAGCAAGAAAAACAACATGGGCAAACACGACGCAGATCAGCCACAACTTATTCTCTGAGGACGATGAAAAAGGGTCCCATTTCTTTGACAAAACAGGGTCGAGCGACCACACATTTGGGTTTATACTGCTATTCATTTGGATTGAAATCTATGCATCTAATAGGGTTGTCTAAATAAAATAAAACAATACGATCTAAAAAGCTTTTTTTTAGTACAACGGAGCGTTAACAACAAAGAGAACAGAAGTAGAAGTTCCTATCGGTCGATGTACCGCGTCACGGGCGGCGGCGGCGCAAACTCCGAATTACGCGACCGCGCGGCGATGGTGGCTCGCTGGTACGACGGCACGTCCTGTCGCTGCTCCTCTTCCATGACGTGTATGGACTGCCGCAGCAGCTGTAGCTGGCGGTGCTCGTCAGCCGTCACGTAGAGGCGGTGGCAGCGAGTCTGCGGCAGCCGGTACTCTTCGGTGTCCCCCTCGGAGTCGATCAGACCCCGCATGCGCAACAGCGCAAACAACTCGGCACCTGTGACTGACGCCAGGATGGTGGCTTCGACGTTCAGCGAGATGGGCTTGGGTCGCGGTGCAGAGGCAGCAGCTCCCCCTCCCACACAGTGCGAGCCGGTGCTGCTGCGACCACGTGGGCAGGTGGAAGACGTCGAGGGACTCTTCGAAGGTGACGGACGCAAGCCGCTCTGCCGGCGCACTTGGGACTGAGTCGCACTCTGACGGTGTTGCAGCGAGGATTCGCAGCTACTCTTCGATCGCGAGGATGTGCGCATGCTCCCCACCATGGTACGCTGCTCCGGCGCGACTCCGCGCGCATCAGCAACGGAACGCTTCGCACAGTGACTACTAGGATCATTGAAAGTACCCCGCGAGGTCTGAAGACGAGGTTTTGTCGGTCGTACCCCAAGTACTGCGTCCTGATCGTAATACTTTGCTTCACCGGTTTCAAAACGCCCAACCGACGAATCAACCGAAGACTCATACGGCACACAACTCTCGTGCTCTTCGTCCTCTTGAAAGTCCACCGAATTCCGCTGCTCCTCCTCTTCCGACGGGTCGT